>CAJVPM010001419.1:0-12107 GCA_910592325.1 Scutellospora calospora | reverse complement strand
CTAATTAATGCTGTTTTAAATTAGAAAACAAATCTAAATACAGTCGTAGCATGACTGCTGAATTTAAAAAAAAAAATTCTTTTAGCAATATAAGTTATTTTTAATAACAACAAAAAAAAAATAACTAAACAAAAGTTTTATCGAATTTAATAAAAATTTTTTTAAATAAATTTTATAATTTGTAATATTTATTTTAAAAAAATTTTTATTAATTTAGATAAAATTTTTACTAAGTTATTGTTAGTTAAAGTTTTAAAAAAATCTACTTAGAAAAAATTTGCTATATTCTAATTAGCTAATTTTCATAGTTCTATAAAATAAATTTCATAATAAAAAATTATATACAATTTTTAAATTCTAATATCTTAATGAGTTTTTAACTAATTTTAATAATCTTATTACTAATAAAATCTTATAACTTTACTTAGAAACTTAAAATAAATTTAATTAATAAATTATTTTGTATTTTAAATTACAAAAAATATTTATTATCAAGTTTATATATAATTTTAAAACAGTATACTCTACTTTTAATTAATACTTAACTAATATTTAAATTTTTAATTCTTTCAAAATTATGATCTTTTATTCACAAAAATTAATTTATTAAACATTACATTACAAGAAAAAAAAAAAAAATAAGAGAAAAAGAAAAAACAAATTAAATAAATATATAATTAGATAAATAAAATTAATTAAAATTTACAATTATAACAAAACTTTTTTTTTTTTTTTTTAAAAAAAAAAACAGCAACTTTTAGTAAAAAAATGATCAGCAGTAAATATATAATTCTGGTTCTGCACGTGTATAAATCAAAAGACTGCAACTTTTTAAAAAAAAAAAACCCTCTTTACAAAAATATTACAATTTCTTATCTACACTCAATTTTTTTTTTTTCTTTTTTTTTTTAAAAAAAAAAATAGTAAAAATTTTTTTTACCAAGTAATATGTAGAACTTTCATTTTTTTTTCAAATATAATAAAACAAGAGTATAAAAAAAAAATCGCAAATGCAAAAATTTTGACTAAGTAAATAGTACGTACAAGAAATTTTTGAACAAAAAAGGGATACACTATACTACGAAAAAAGGGGAATATATGTATGTATATATTTATATTTTGCATATGGACAACCATGTACAGTAAAAAAAGGGTGAAAAAAGATCACAAGAAAAAAAAAAATATGTTCAGAAAAAAAAGGGTAAATTGGTTTTTTATATAATATAAATGCTGACAACGAAAACCTCCAATGGATTTTACGGCCCACCGTTTGGTAATCATCACCAAAAATTAGTGTATATAAGATATAGTTCGATAAAATAAAAAGAAAAATAGTGGTAACGCAGATATTTGCGAAACCAATTCCAAAAAGAAAAAAAAAAAGAAGAAACCCTACCATAATGCTAAAAAAAAATATTGAGCTTGCAATTATATATAACAATGTAAGGGAGTCTATAACCCTACAAACATCACCAATTTATATTTTACAATGCTACCGTTTAAATTTATTCAGAAAGGTGGGGAACAGAACCAATATGTAAATTCGTATCAGATCCGATTGCCGGTGAAGACATGACAGGGGAATTATTAGACGTGCCGAGAGGAGTATGTGAACTGGTAGGTGTCATGACATCAGTTGAAATGCCATCTGTAGCGAGACCACCGTTTTGATTCTTTTGATTTTCTGTGAGGATCATAAGTTTTTCAACTTCTATTTTAATAAAATGTTAACATATTTTCAATAAAGAAAACATTAAATGATAATATAATATAAATAAAGTTTAATAATCTTACTTGAAATGAGATGCTTTCCGTATGTATACTTTTTTAATGATTGTAGATGAGGTTTAATTTTTGCAACAAGTAAATCTCTTTGATCACCATCAACTACATCAAGCATCTTTTGAACCACATAATTAGCATACTGATCCTTCATCATTGAAATCAAAGGCGAAGTACTATCAATAAAAAATAGATTAGAATTTATTATGCAAAAATATATAAAAATATATGTAAATATATATAAATATATGTAAATATATGTAAATATATATATATATACTGTATTATGAATGCAATAATAATACATATAAATTATAAACATACCCATCAGATTTAGTCTGAATAACTTCATCGATCAATAATTGACGATCACGTTTACTACCGTATGCAACACATTTTTCGACTACGTTACTAGCAAATTTATGCTTAGACATTTGCAATACATTACCACGAACTTTAGCGACTACCATTGATTTATCAGCAGCTTTACCACGTTCCAGAACGTGTTGTATAACATAATTTCCGTATTGATCTTGTACTAAATTTTGAGTATATCGATGAAGTTCCTCCAGTAGGGGCTTCTATAAATAAATTTTAATAACACCATCAGTCTAAATTTCAAAACAAAAGTATATATTTTATAGGATGTATTTCATACCGTTTGTTCATCGGTGCAATGTTCGAACATACGTTGAATTACTCGACAACCGTACGGATGTGTTGCAAGATTATATACCTGCCCATGGAAAGCATTTATGATGAACTGAATATGTTCTGCAGGAACACGTTCAATAGCTTTCTGGATGACGTGGTTTCCATTTTGATCTTTGACACATTTAAGAACATTACCGTCTAATTCTTTAACTAAAGTAGCTTGTTGCTCAGTAAGAACATGTTCTAGAGCCTATAAAGAAAATAATAATATTTCAATATTAAGCACTTTGGAATCATTTTTATGATATAAGTCAATAAATTAAAAATTATAGTGACTTTTTTAAATTGTAAATACCTTTTGAACAACACGACATCCATACATTTGTAAAGCTAAAGACAAAACATGACCTTCCATTTGTTTTGCCAATATTGTTTTTTGCATCTGATTACCGTGTTCAAAGAACTTTTGAATCACATAATTTCCAAACACATCAGTCATCAATTGAAGAGCATTAGGTAGAATTTCATCAAAAACTAGTTGTTTCTCTTCACTGTTAGCGGTTTCAAGTTTTTGTTGAATGAATCGCGAACCGTGCTGATCACCACTGAACTCTACTATGTTACCGACAATATCCTATAATAAATAGTTATGAAAAAAAAATAAATAAAAATAAATAAAAAAATAAAGATAATGTATTACAAATTTTGATACGTACTCTAAGTTCATATTTTTTATTCTTGTTATTCCTGAATTCCTCTAATAGGGCGCTTCGCATACCATGACCGGGATCCGAAATACTCGAACTTAAATCATTACTACGACGGCCACTAGAAATACCGCCATAACCACCAATACCATTCAAATATTCAGCAGAATGATGATGTCTTAATAATTGTTCACGAGCAAGCATCATTTGTTGCTGTTTTAATTGTTGCTGTTGAATTAACAACTGTTGCGATTGCAATCGCAAATTTTTCTCTGCTAGAGAAGCACGAGTTTGGGCATTAAGCGAAGTACCACCTAAACCACTCACCGAGCTAAGACCGGAAGTACTAAGATTAGAGCCATAATACGGACTACTTTTTCCAGAGCTATATTCGGATGATAACAACTGGTCACGACTAACGCCCATAGTACTGGAACCGCCTAATCCAAGCTGTTGTTGTTGTTGAAGAGCTTTTTGATAATCAATCGAGTTTCGACCAGAACTTAGACTTAAAGAATTATTACGTGAGTATGGTATGTCAGAGGAAAGAATATTTCGACTTAGCATAGTGTCTTCACGAGGATCCCATACAGACGAATAAGGATCTATAAACAAGATACAAGAAAGAAAATATAAAAGAAGGAATATTCTAAGACACTAAAATACACTATAAAAAAAAAAAAAAAAAAACTTAAAAGACTAAGAGACGAAAATAAATGTACCAAGAGCGTATTGAGAAGAATAACCACCACCGGACGAAGAATTATCATTAAATAAAGAGTTGTACTGCGATTGCATCTTCAAGCGCTGTTGTTTGATTGCTTGTTGCTGTCGCATCATTTGTACTTGTTGAATGGTATCATAGTCATCCTATGTGTATTTTTTTTTTTAAATAAAGTATATAAAAATATATAAATATATATAAATACATAAATATATATAATAAGGCATACAATATATACTTACAGTTCCCTCAAGATTTTTAATATTGTACAAGAGATCAGAGTGGGAGAGATCACCATGAAATTCCTGAGGGAAATTAAGGCTATGATTACGAAAATGATTTTGAGTCGGAGGCGTTGACGAAGCACGAGGAGGAGGAGAGAATTTAGCGCGAAGTGAGGGTGGTGGTGAAGCACCTCTAACATAACCTATTCGATGATCAAAATCTTCAACACCAGATATCATAGATTTGACATGACTTTCTTCAGCAGGTGTTACACGTAGACCACTTTGATAATGGCTCGGATGATTAAGAGACTCTTCGAGTTCAAGAGCGGAACGGAAGTCAACGTCGAATGCATCATTAGTCAATTCAGCAGAGGTAGAATTTGGATCATTTAGAGCAGCTTGACGTTGACGAGCATTTGAATAAAGAGGAGAAGGAGTTCTTGGAAAATCCTGGAGATAGGAAACCATATTTAACCGAATGTCATTTCTTTTGTCCTTTGAAATATTTTTATCGAATGAATATATACAGACAAAATACGCGACGAACAAGGAATCACTTTTTTTCTTTGATTTCCTTCTTTGATAACAGCATATATATATATATGTATTTCTTTTTATGAGATAAGTCATATATTTATACTAACCTCTTGAATCATCTTTACAAGATTTTTTCTCTTATTCGGAGAATGTAGATCGTTATTCATACCTTGGGGAGGAGGAGAAGATATTTCAGACCTCCAAAGTGAAGCAGCGCTAGCAACACCCTGATTTCCGAATTGTTCATATTGACCACTATGAGTAACAGGTTCATTAGAGTAATCTTGTTGTCCAATTGTCGAATGGGATTCCGGTTCTAAACTTTGATCCAGCGGATGTTCGCGTAGAAAATCATCATCCGCATCTAACAAGAATATTGAAGAATATTGAAGAATAAGAAAGAATAAGAGAAATAAAAAAAAAGTTAAAAAGTTTTTATAACATAAAATACATACCCATACCACGAAATTTTTCTAAAACTTTTGGTTTTGGACCTTGAGAACTATTTGATTTATGACTTAGACCACTCAAACCACCACCACCACCACCAGCCCATAATTGCCAAGATTGTTGCCAAGATTGGCCAGGAGTATACAAAGGAGGAGGAAGTCTAGGATCAAGACGAGAGTTCATGTAATAATATGCTGGATAGTCAGGGTCTAAGCGTGGATCAGAAGGTGAAGAACTATCTAGTTCAGAAGGATCAAACCGACCAAGTTGATCTACTACTTGAGTTGGCGGTGCACTATTAGAACGACTGATATCTTGTCGTGTGCTTCCAAAAATATCATAATCGTAATCATGTTTTTCCCTTAAGAGAGCAGCAACTTGCTATAAATCAAATATTTTAAAAGAAGAATAAGAAATTAGAGTGATTAGTACTAGATCATCTAACAATGAAATCTTAAAACAATCACATCTATAATTACAAAAGTATATAACATCTATGAATACAATTATAAAAGTATATAGCATCTATGATTACGAAGTATGCATATATACAATTACAAACATATACGATAAAGATCAGATCAAAGATCGAATAAACTAAGATATGACTAATGAATTCTTTTGACAATATACAAAAAAGAACAGAGTAAGTTTTTAAATAAAGGTTATATCTTACCTGTCCTTGTGGTTTATTATTCGCTTTTGGTTGGTGAAGGTCAGCTTTATTTTTGGACGCTTCGTCCATAATATTACGAGGAATCATCTTTTTTTTTTTTTTTTTAGTTAAATTCTTTCTTTTTTAAAAAAAAGTAGCAAAGTATATATTAAAAGTAAATTAAGTTTTTTTTTTTAAAAAAGAATTTTTTTTTTTTTGTTTATAATGCGGAACTTTTTTTTTTTTTTTAACGCACGCAGGAAAAAAAAAAACCAATAAAATAAGAAATCGCGTGAGACTTGTACAACTTTTTTACTGCGATGGAAATAAAAAAAAAAAAAAATACAAGTTAAAAAAAAATAAAAGAAAAAAAAAAAAGAAACGGTAATTAAAAGAAAAAAAGGTCTAAAGAGAAATAAAAAGTTCCAAGTAAAAAGAAAAATAAATCTAAAGAGAAATATGAACAGCTTTTGTACAATTTTTACACTTGAGAGAAGACCCTCAGATGAGGAGTTTGTGAGAGTGTATATACTTGCAAACGAGAAACGAAGGCAAGAGATGCAAAGGAATATGGAATCGAAGTTAAGAAATGAAAGTGAAATAATAATATTGATTATACGGTAGTATAAGGAAAGCAAGTAAAGGGCATCGTTTCTCTTGCGTCGAAAGGGGAAAGTTGTTAAACCTTTAAGCAGAAGGTTTTGAAAAGAGGTGAAATTTACAAGGGTAATATAGATCAAAATTACCCAATCTATATTGAGAGACACAAAACTCCGTGGTTTGTCAGTTATGTTGTAACACTTCCTAATATTTATTATTTTTTAACTAACAAAAGTCAACAGTAAACACAAATCTGCATAAATATTCTTTTAAACTCAGCCACAGTGTAAGGAGATATAATAATAGTTATATTAGCGAAGACTGTGATACCAAGAAGTTTAGGTATCATAATAATAATATATAAATAGAATGATCAAAGAAAAAAAATAGATGATCAAAAAGTTAGTAAAGAAGTTTAAAAGTTTAACAAAAATAATAAAACGAAAACATGATGTTAAATCAACGACTAATTGTTTGTTTATGATCTAAGGTCACAAGATTAATATAAATAATATACACAGCAAAAGCAGGGAATGGGGCTATATATTATATAGTCCCATCCCCTGCTTTTGCTGTGAGCGTCTATATATGATACTGTAGAATATTTGTTATTATATAGAATTTTAGGGTTAAAAGAAGTAAAATTAATAATGTTTTATCCGGGTACGTAGATATTAAATGTTTGATATTAATACTAGAATGTTATCATGAATTTCATTATCGATTCATTTAAGTTATAAATTAAATGTTATTAATTAATTATATATATATTCATTTATAGAAAGAAAAGGAAATAATAAACTCATGATGGTCTCATGGTTTCAAATGATTACTAGAATCATAATAATAAAAAAAATCGGTTAAAGTTTTCCGATTCATCAAAACATTATAGGTTACTCAATTCCGATTTAAAATAATAAATATTACAATAATATGATATATAATTATTATCATTATCGTTATAAATAATTATAATAATTAGTATATAATTTACTATAACCATAATAATTATATAACGATAATATTTTATTTATTTATAATCATCATAATAATACGTAAGTATACGTACGTATAAATAATAATTAAAAATATTATTAAAATTTAAAACCTCAATAAAAGAAATTTTCCCGCCCATTTTTTAAACCAATAATTTGAGAACATATGGTAAAAAAAGAAAAAGATAAATATGGTTAGAGATTAGGCATAACGGCATCGTTTTTAGCAAGGGCAAAAAGTAATTTTTTAAAGTTATGGATGGAAAAAGCAGAGTTTGGTTAATTATAAATGGGCGTTCGTTGATCACAATAATAAACAAACAGTTACTTTGCATGCTATATTATGTTAAGAACGTGATACAGTTTGTGAGTTTACACGCGTTTCGCCAATTGCAGCCGTGCTAGTCCGATGTTTTTTTTTTTATTAACGATAATCAAAAAGTATTTTTAGTCGGTGTTTCCAAACATTCCAAAATGTTAATCAATTGCGCATTGATGTCGGAATGTTTTGGGTTTGTCAAACAGATTCCTAATTTTTCAAGGACAAATGGTTGTCTTTTATTAACTAGCCTAATTCTCTTTTCAATCCAATTCACAAATACGCGTATCGGACTCGCCTATTGGTTTTGCCATCAAGATCTTAAAATTAAACAAGTTCGAAATAAACAGGTTCAGTTCGGAATTAACAGGTTCGAGAAAGAAAACATTACACAAAATAATTTCCCACACACTCATTTAATTTTAAATAATAGAATACTCGAATCTTTCTTGTGATAACAAGAAAAAAACTAGTCTCTATACAGGTTCGGTAATTCTTACAAGACGGCGCCATCTTGCATATAAATAAACAGTGGCCTCGAAGATTATTATTTGATTTGAGTTATCTGGTGTGTGTATGGTGTGATCGACTGATAAGTCATCTCAATGTTTATTAAGGTTATCTTTTTAATTAAAAATACGTATCATTTACGTATAATCTTATTTTGTTAGTGGCTGATAGAGCTCTTTGTCCAATCGTATATTTTAAAGCTCGACGTTTAAAAGACTTTATTACAACAATTTTCATCACAGCATTATGTCTTTCATTATGTCGTACTATGGCATCATCCAATCATTGTAATCATTGTTATTTGTTAAACCGCTAGAAAGCATCCTGATTATTAACTTTATTATATCACATGCTATTATTTTCTTTCCACGAATGATTTAAGTATAATTACGGCATCATGCTATCGCGTGCATCTTGTGTCTCTTCACATAATCGTATTACATAAACTCATATAAAGTTATAAACTATTCCGCTTAGGTTAAATTGATAAAATGTATTGTGCATTAATAACTTTACAATCAATCAACCGATGATCTTGTCTATGATTAATCTAACCCCAGATAAAATAATAATGCTTCTTCGTATCATAATTACTATCACATGTTATACGTATCGGTATTAATGTACTTACCTACCAAGTACGCACATGTTTAGGTACATGTTTAGGTACATGTCTAGGTACGTACTGTACATGCTTAAGTACCTAACTTACTCCTTATAATTCTTTAGAGATTGTTTGCTAGCAGGTTTCATTAAAATGTGTGTGACAAACAAGTCCTACAATGTGCTTCTTTTTATATTGCTTGCTTATTATCATCTGATTATATCTAATTATTTACATTGACCTGTAAAAACTTGCATGTAAAAATTTTTTCATATGTACAAAATTCCCGTTTTAAACCTGTATAATGATGCGACGCGATGCAAGGTTACGAAAATTTTATGTAATACTATGCTTCTGTAAAATCCTCTTTACCTTTTTTGGCTTGCTTAATTTTTTGCCCGCTCTTTGCTTGTTTCTTTTCTTTTTTTTTTTTTGATATCTAACAAAGGTACACGCGTTATCATTATTCATTTTCGTTCTTGCTCTGCTTCGTTATCGTTTTATTGCATTTTCCCATCGTTTGATTATATCTCTACCAAAAATTATTTTATTCTTCGTTACTTATCCTTGTTATCTATTGGTTCCTGATTGCCCTCTTACTATTTTGGTTATCTCCGATACCGCCTATAGTTTCTATTTCTATTTCTTCCAATGTATTTCCTTATTTTTATTTCTTCCAATGTATTTCCTTATTTTTATTTCCCAATATTGTACGTATCGATTTGCAAAGGGCATAAGCGATGTTATTATATTTATCTGAATATTTTTGAATTTTGGCTCCTCTCTACTAATATTTTTTACCTTTTATATATATATGTTTTTTTTATAATGCCCGTATGCACATATTCAATCTATGAATTCTTGTCTATCTTTTTAATTTTATATTAATCATCAAATCCAAGGGTCAGCTGTCTTTTTGAAATTGACTCAAAATGTGTTTTTTTTTTTTACTAACCAATTCAAGTCTTGCGTTTTTCATAATTTTACCTACATTTAGTTCTTTTCTAATTTGTTATTATTAGGAATACAGTAAATGCATGTAAAGAATTTATTATTATCGTTATCACTGTAGTATTTAATTTGAAACTTGTAAATATTATATTACGTATACAATTTAGTACGTATCAAAAAAGAATATAAAAGAATATAAAATAGTTAACCTTTTCTGTCTGTAACTTATTTCGCAATTTGGCAAACAAGTAAAAATTTTATACGTATATAACGGATAACGTTAGAGAAATTTTAATATCTTTCTAATTTGGTTAATTATCATTTTGATGCTCCATATTTATTAAAATCTTTCTTAGCAGAAAATGCTTCTAAATGATATACTAAATTCTACTGATTATGTTCAGGATGTTATTCAGTTTGGTCTAAACTAATGAACCACAGTTTTGTTTCAATAAACTTACACTAGCTATAGACTAATTATGTCTTAAACCGTTATTGACTAGACCAGACTTTTTTTTAACATCCTTTACCCATGTGGGTGATTATTGAAATTAGGTGATACCCATAAACAGCTTAGCTCAAATTATAAGATTCAGTTAACCTGTTCATGGGGTGTTTTCAAGCATCAACCTAGGTGTGATTAGCTAGTAGTGATCGTAATAGTGTACAACAATTTTTCTATTTACGTAAAATTTTAAAAAATTTGAATATGCAAATTATGACGTTCAAGATGCTATTTTTTAGTGGTCGTAATAGTGCTCATTTACTACAATCAATTAAAATAGAAATTGTAATCAATGCTTGAGCAGTTCTTTATTGATCTCTATATTATTTATCAAATACCATTCGTCCAAAAATAAAAAGCAGTCCAACACGAAAGAACGAAGAATTATTGACGGAATAGTTGAATTTGTAACATTATTAAAAGCTGAGATGGTATCTGCAGTTGTTTTCTAAACCTTCTGATATTTTTCATTTTTCATAGAATTTTTTAATAAAGATAATAAAATAACAATTCGTTATGCCAAGAACGAAGATCCATGGCAAAGTTAAATTAAAATGATTATCTCAATATTTTTTACTAATAAAAATATTTCAATTACGTAATAAACTTTAATAAACTACGCATATTAATTATTTAAATATTTATTATAAACGCAATTGACTAGAGATGGGCAAAGTAACATATTATTACTTATTATTTTTAATTAATTATTTCCGACAATTTTTTACATAATAAATAATAATAAGTAAGGATGCAAAATTCAATCTGAACAACAAATTATTGAGTTTAAAATTTTACTCTCCAGATTATATTTGAAAATTATAATAAGTAATAATCATACATCATAAGCAATAATTGGTAATAATACGTAAGTACTGGGTAAAAAAATAAGTAATTATTACTTACATTTATTACCTTGCCCATCTCTACAATTGACCCGCTAATTTATTCCCCCGACACTTTTTGATCCATTGATTAAAATGGGATATAAAAACTCATAAGCAACTCATAAACGATTCATAAGAAATTTTTACAATCACTAATCAAAGGTGTTCTTAAGCAACTCCCTCAACGTGATCGAGATCGTGCCACAAGCATTACAAATAATTCTTATATCAATTTTGTAGAAGACACAGTTGCGAAATGCGGATATTAATGGCGTTCTCAAGTAGCTCCTTCAATGTGATTTGAAAGTGATCTGAGACGTTGCTTAATCATTGCCATTAATTGAAGCGATTATTACCAACGATGTGTGAATTGAGAATTTTAAATTTTAGTCAATCTAGAGCAAACTTTATGAAAAAAATTAGTAATCACAGCTTCAGGTTTTATTAATCGAAAATGATAACTCTCTTAATTAAGTTTATTTAAATTCTGATTAATTAAAATTTTATATCAGATTTATTAAGTAGTACTTGTATTAAATAACTATTTTAGTTATACTACTAGACATTTTAACAAAAAACACAAACCTTAACAATAATAATAACTCAATTACAATAGACAAAGCTTGTCTATTTAATACTCAACTCAACACAATCTTTATTACATATTGAATATATAATATTGATTATATACATACTGAATATTACTTAATTCTATCTTTAACTAGTAGCTTCTATTCTGAATGCAATTTAAACTCCAACAAGATTGAAAATTAATATATTTTTGATATCTCAGTTATTTTATTAACAAAATTCTGAAGAAGAAAAATTTCAAACAATCTAAACACATTATTCAAATTTAATACAAATTATTTAAATCTAATATATGCTATTGTCACGCCTATAATTTTCTATTTCTTTATTTCTCTTTTATTTTATTTTTAGTTTTATTATTTGATTTAGTATTTTTATAGTATATTTGTTATAGTTTTTATTTATTTTG
>CAJVPM010001418.1:0-12107 GCA_910592325.1 Scutellospora calospora | reverse complement strand
TAACAGCTTATTCCTCTATTTGTCGCTTGTGGCGGTGGTATTGGGGGTGGATTTTTGTAAGTTATTATTACTACTATAATCTATTTATAAAGTGATCTCGCCTTTTTTTGTTATTTCCCTGTGCTTTTTCCTAATTACCAGTAATCTGTCCGGTTTTGGTTTTGCGTATATCGTTTCTGTTGTTAGGCACGTGATACATCAATTTACCTGTAACGCGTTTTGTTTACCTTACTTTGCACGTGTTTGTACTATGTCAAGTGATCTACGTCTCAGGGTTTGTTTGATTCCCCAAATTTCTAAAAAAAAATTTTGACGTTTGTTCTAAAGTCAAAAGTTCTTCTATAATTCTATTTTCTCCTAACTTTTTTTCTATTCTTCTATTCAACTATATGTGTTTTCCTCTTCTGTTTTCTTTTATTTATTAGCCAAAAAGCTAATTCTTAGTGAAATTCTTGTGTTTTCTTTGTTTTTTTTTTTGCTCCAAATTTGGTCGGAATGATCGACGGAGAGAGTGAATATTTCTCCTAATAAAATGAAAGGCAAGATTATTCAAGTAATAAAAAAAAAAAAAAAAAAAAAAAAGAAGGTTTTGTATATCACAAGATTATCTGATATAATGACCAATCAAATCATGAAAATTTGATAAACCCAAATTAGTCTGAACAAACAAACTCGATTTTCTCAAAATCATATATATAGTATTGTAGTATTTGCTAGTGTTTGTAGTCGACCATTATTTATCGACTTGACTAAGTCAATATTTAAAAATCGGCTTAGCCGGCTAAGTCGGAGTCGATTATCCTATTTATTTAATTTTCAGAACGTATCGGAGATTTCCTCAAATTTTTGTCTCAAAACTTGCTCGTATTTTATGTTTTTTTCGGAATTTGTAGGGATCCTACTATGACTGATTGGTTACTGTAGTTTTTAACATAAAATCAACTCGACTACGACTAAGTCGATTTTTTGAAAAATCGACTAACTAAGCCGGCTAAGCCGATTTTATCGACTAATGCAAAATCGACTACAAACACTAGTATCCGCCCTTTCTACTACAAAGGCCCCATATTTATTCTTTTAGTTAAAATGATCACGCACAGTCAAATAACATTAATTGTGATGTTTAAGAATTCTGTCACATAATATAGATCGTGATTTTATCTTATATATATTTTTAGCGGGTTTTCGAACGCTACGTATAATTTTGAATTTTATATAAAAATTAGCAAGAATTCCATTATAAAATTGCTATTTTTATAACGATAATGAGATCATTACTTAGTCCGGAGTACTGATCCGATTTGCCGTGAGACTTTTGGATTATTATTGAAATCTATTAATATAGTCCGATCATCTTTAAGCATACACTACATATATAAAGTTTGTAAACAATTTGGCACAAAAAACATTTGTCTTTCAAATTTTAGATCTATAGTTTTTATAACAGCCATTAAAATCAACAATGACAACAGAAATAAAGAAAGTTAAGTTGACTTCTTCAGAAGGGACAGAATTTTTAGTTGATCGAAAGGTAGCTGAAAAGTCAGTCTTATTGAAAAACATGCTGGAAGATGTTGGTGAAAGTGATATGGGTAAGAGTTACAACACTTTGTTCGTATAAAAGCAATAGTAGAAAAGGCGTTATCTTTAAATATTGAGAGACAAAGATTAATATTTAATCTATGTTTACTTAATACAAGGTGCGTTTTACTTGTAAGATTTTTGGAAACCTTACATAAGCAAATATACAAAAAGAAAAATTGAACAAGTTATTTTTTTTACATATTCCGAACGAATAATTTGTAGAAACCAAATTAAAAAATAGATATAATTAACGAGTTTTATTTTTTTTTATCATATATTAGCGATACCTTTACCAAATGTTACCGGACCTATTCTTAATAAAGTTATTGATTACTGTACACATCATCGAGATGATCCGTTCGTAAGTCAAGATGATGATAGTAAGAAAGTGAGCGATGATATTGATGATTGGGACGCAGAATTCTGCAAAATAGATCAGGGAACATTATTCGAGTTAATCCTGGTAAGATTTTTTTGTTGCAAGTTACATATATTATTATTATTATTATATATTATTATATATTATTATTATTATTATTATTATTATTATTATTGCTTACATAGATTTAATTTTTATTTTTTTTTATTTATTAAAGTCTGCTAATTATCTCGACATCAAACCCCTTCTTGATCTTACTTGCAAAACTGTCGCCAATATGATTAAGGGAAAGACGCCAGATGAAATTCGCAAAACTTTTAATATCACAAATGATTTTACACCAGAAGAAGAAGAACATGTTCGTAAAGAAAATGAGTGGTGTGAAGAGCGATGATTCACACTCATTGGTACATATACATATATATATATATATTTCATTTTGGGAAATAATGAATTAATATAATAACCTCTAACAGATGTTATTTCGACAGTTTTTTTCTTTTTTTTCTCCTCACTCTTTTTAGTATAAATATAATATGAACCTCATTCTTTTTAGTATAAATATAGTATGAATTCAGTGTTTCTTTATTTGTTCAAGTTATGTTATTATTTTTTGATCCTGGTTCGATCAATATAAATAAATTAATAGACATATTAACAAATTTTTTGCGTAACATCAATTGTTTTAAATCAAGTTTATTAAAATAAATCACGTACAACTATAATTAAAAATTGAAATATAATGACGTTACACTGGAAGTATTTATGTATTCACAAAAAGAATTCTTTATGACTAAAAGAAATAGTACGTATTTAAACAGTATTTAACAGTATACATTAATATTTCTTAGAAGGTGATTCGATGCCTTTGCGACCTTCAAAGAATTCTTTGTTAATAGTTATGAGCTATTATTTATATAAAATTAAAGTTTGTGTTCAATATATATAATTAAAAAAAAAACATTGGATGAAAATATAATAAGAATGCATACTTTAGGATTTTCATGTTGTTTAACATTGTTCCAAGGTAGCGGATGATTAATCCTGCTGACCATCACTTCCGGACTGTTTCGCAAAGTGTACGCTGCGTACCTATATCAATTTTACAGGTATAATATCAGATATTAAACGTATGATGTACGTATGTACGTACGTACGCACGTTATTCGTTATCAGTTATCCATATTTTTATATATTTTATAAAAATCATTGACAAATGAGTAAAAAAACTACGTATTTCTGATATCAAAAATCAAAACCTAAAACCCAACTAGTCCTTAATTAATCAATAGTAATAGTAGTAATAATAACTTACAAAAATCCACCCCCAATACCACCGCCACAAGCGACAAATAGAGGAATAAGCTGTTACATAAAGAAGTTTAAGAGAAAAAAAAAAAAGGCAATTAAATCTCCAAAAAAAACCAGATATAAAACAAAAATGGCTAATCTTTAAAACATACTGCCGGATTTTTTGAGAAAAGAGTAAAAAATGAAGACATAATTATGAAAGTTATGGTTGGTGAAATTGTCGTGAGAATTTGATATTTGCTTCTTTTTATAAAGTATGCCACAATTCACGTGATTTTGTTAACATCGTTAGGATAGACTTTTTATCGTTACACGTTCGTTATAATTGATAATGTTATTCAGTAATTGGTGTTCAAGTCACAAAAAAATAAACCGATCATTTCTTTTTATAATTTATAAATTTATGCATAACGATAGTCATTAGTTTCCCAGCTTTGCTCTTTAAGATAAAAATATTTACAGGTTTGGTTGGTGCGTTTATCAGGTTAGCCTCGTAGCACAACCGAGGGCGTACAGGTTTCCTTAAACTCTATAGTTTCCCAGCCACTTTCTTTTTACCTTATTTATACCATACGTTCTTTTAAGCTATTCTTTTAAAAGATAAAAAGCCCTTCGTTATCCATCCAACTTAATCACTCTCTTTCATTAAGTCAAAAGCTAAATCTATTTACCATCTTACTTTTCTTACAAATTTTCTTACTTTTCCTTGAATACTTTTCTTTGAATACTTTATTTATTGATCAATATTTTTTATATTCTATAACCTTTCTCTCGCTTTCATATTAAACCAAAAAAAATGCCCGCTGACCAGCAACAAAAAGTAACTGGATATCTGGGTTGCTTAACTCCTCAACAAACTGAAACCTTGGAAAAGTTTCGTACTGAACTAAATAATGAAGGTGTCTTCGACGCAAGACGTCACGATGATGCTTGTCTACTTCGATTTCTGCGCGCTAGGAAATTTGACCTTACTAAAACTAAAAAGATGTTTTTAGATTGTGAAAAATGGCGAAAAGAATTCAAAGTTGATGAATTAGTTAAAACATTCGATTATAAAGAACGTGAGGAAGTTATGAAGTATTACCCTCGATATTATCACAAAACTGATAAGGACGGTCGTCCCATTTATATTGAGGAAATTGGAAGGATGGATGTAAAAGCCTTGTATCAAATTACTACCCTTGAACGTCAAATGCAAAATTTGGTCGTCGAATACGAGAAACTTGCTGATTCTAGACTTCCTGCTTGCTCTAAAAAGAGTGGTAAACTCATCGAAACTTCTTGTACCATCCTTGATCTTAAGGGCGTTTCCTTACGTTCTTTTGCGAGTGTATCCAGTTTCGTTAAACAAGCTTCAAACATTGGTCAAAATTATTATCCTGAACGTATGGGAAAATTCTACATTATCAATGCTCCTTATCTCTTTTCTTCTGTATGGGGCTTTGTAAAACCTTTATTGGATGAAGTTACTGCCGCAAAAATTGTCATTTTAGGTTCAAAATATCAGCAAACTTTATTGGAAAATATCCCTGCTGAAAATCTACCTGTCGCCTTGGGTGGAACATGTCAATGTTCTGGAAGTTGTCAACTTAGTGATGCTGGTCCGTGGAATGAGGTGCAAGGCCATGACAATGGCCATGTACATGAAAACGGATCTGCTTCAGTTGCTTAAAATGATAGGTGTGATTTTTAAATATGGGATATATATTATATTTTAGATGGTTTATAGAAAATTTGATATCTGCATGGATAACTTGTGTGGTAATCACTTTTCAATTTCTAGTGTTTCATTGTTTTTTTTTTCATTTTTTTTTGTCCCAATTTCCTCTTCTCGTTTTTCTCTTTATATTAGAAAAAGTATTTTTTTTGTACATATCAAAGACTAAATACTTTATTTAATCTTCTCGCCTATATCAAGCGTTAAGCATTTATTTTCTTTAGAACCACGGGAAAATGTTAAAAGGGACATTTAATTTTTTTGATTCTATAATCGTTTTTAATATCTTCCATGTACCGGTTTTATTTTATTTTATTTTATTTTATTTTATTTTTTCTTTTGGTTTGCACATTTTACCGTGGAGATCGAACAATTTTATTCATTTGTTTCGTAACAAAAATATAGAATAATTCACTATTTTTTTGTCAAATTAAAACTGGTTACATCAACATTAAACAAACATACATTGGCAATTAAGATTCTTATTCATGTTCTCTACAATTTAAGTTTTGGATATTGGATTTGTGCAACCCTATTATTGTTCAAATCTAACTAATCCAACAGTTATTGATTACCGAACGATGCATATCGTGATGAGACGAATGCAAAGATCTTCTGTTTTCTACTATAATTAATAAAGTTTAGCAAATCGTAAATCGCGTCCAAAGCATTCATAACTGTCATATAACGATAATTTACATGACTGTCATATAACGATAAATTACCATTGAAAAATCCGCATTAGTCGGAATGCATTATACAGGGGTACTTGTTCCTCAATAATTTTTATCAAATTTGTAAAAATTTTTAAAATTTCTTCTTTACTCAAATAAAAAAAAAGCAAATATGACTACAAAGAAAGTGCCAATAGTTTATCATCAAGGATATAATATTACATTTTGGCACCTTGAAAAGGTTCGTTGATAAAATACAATTTATATACTTGTTCGAATTTGAGAAAATGTTTTATTAATTTGATCTCTATCTTCTAGGTACATCCCTTTGACTCACAAAAATATAAACGTATTCATAGAATTCTTACTTCAACTGAAAATTTTGATTCAACCTCTTTTTATGAACCTTCACCACCGACTCCACTTGATTTAGCCAACCTTCATTCCTCTGAGTACCTTAATTCTTTAAATAATAGTTCTCAACTACAGGCAATTTTAGAGGTACCATTTTTGGCAATATTACCACAGGTTTTATTAAGAAAAAAAATTTTAGAACCTATGTTGTTACAAACTGGTGGAAGTGTTTTATCTGCAGGTGACTTTTGTACCAGAAAAGTTGTAATGTCATTTTATTCTCGAAATTTTTTAATATAATTTTTTTAAAATACATATATATATTATATAAGAACTAGCATTAGAATATGGCTGGAGCGTTAATTTAGGAGGTAGACTATTTATTTAAAATTTTTATTTTTTTATTTTTTTTTGTATTTAATTAATTAATTTTGCTTTATTATTATTCATTATATAATTTTCTTAGGTGGTTTTCATCATGCACATCATAATGGAGGAGGAGGTTTTTGCGTTTATGCAGATATTACTTTAATGGTAGAAAAGATGCTAAGTAAATACCCAGACAAAGTTTCAAGAATTATGATTGTGGATTTAGATGCTCATCAGGTATATAATTTAAAAATTATTCGGATCTTTCTTAAAATTTGTTAATAATTTGTTCTCTTTTTTTATCTAAAAATTTATTTCATAATCTATTAATATATTTTAAAAGGGTAATGGGTACGAACGTGATCTAGCCAATAATTCTAAAGTTCACATTGTTGACGCTTTTAATAGTAATATATACCCTCAAGATAATGAAGCTTTTGCATATACTTCAACACCTATTCCATTGTCAACTCCTGATCTTAAACATGATGATAAATATCTTCCTTTAATTCAAACGAATATATTTCAATCATTTCACAAATTTCGTAAGTTTTATCATTTCATAGACTATTAAAAAAAAAAAAAAAAAAAAAAAATCCCCTTATTTATTTAAATTTTATTTAGATCCAAATTTTGTTATATACAATGCCGGAACGGATTGTCTAGAAGGTGATCCTTTGGGAGCTATGAATCTTACCTCGAGTGCGATTTTAAAAAGAGATGAACTTGTTTTTCGAATGGCAATAGAACATGGAATTCCTATTTCTATGGTTTTAAGTGGTGGTTATCAGAAGAAAAATGCAGAAATTATTGCATCAAGTATTTTAAATTTGATCAAGAAATTTGATCTATTAGGAAAAAAGAAAAATTCAGATAACGGTCCCAGTTCAACTCAAGGTCTAAACTAATCAAAGCGAGATTTGATTTAGAAAAAATAATTTAATTATGATATGAAAAGGTGAACCCAAGTTATGAGCTAGGAAAATCCGGGTTAGGGTTAGGGTGAAATCCGTGGTTAGCATTTTTTTTTTTTTTTATTATGCAAAAGCGAATTTTCACCCTCATGTAATCTAATATACTACTCGCAACTCAGGTTTTCACCTTGTCGTATTATAATTATTATTGCCGTTAATCATGAACGATGAAACGAGGTTCGAGTTTTTTTAGGAAATAATTTTTTTTTTTTCTTTTTATCATAAAATTTTAAATATGTAAATATTTTATTTGTTAATTTATTTTTTTTATTCTACTTCTACTTTTGAGTAACATCTTCAAAGATGTTATCGACTTTATTGACTCGAATCAGCTCAAAAAAGCCATAGCTGAAGCGACCATAGCTTTGATAGTTATAGTGCAGCCAAGCTATACTTAAGTCACGTCTAGAGTCAACTGAGTCATACTTAAGTAACGGCTTAAGTTAGCTGAGCCATTTTTGATCATCACTTACTGAGCCATTGCTAGCCATGGCTTGAGCCATTAATTATAAATCGAATTCAGTTTGATGTATAATCTTATATCAATAAAAAAATTTAATTTATCAAATACAGTAAAAAATATATTATATCAATTGATTGATTGTTTTGCGATACTTACCAAATAAATTTGAAATGATTTATATCGATATCAGATTTATTAAAGGTTGTTGATTATTTAATACATGTATATAATTTCAACTTTAAATTGTATTAGATTTTGATCTGTGTTAATTATTAACCACAATTCTGTGTTACAACACACAGTATACATACGTAATACGTATGCAGTGTCAGTTTTTTAATATATGCAATACGTATCAATTTTTTAATATATGCAATATCAGTTTTTTAATATACGTATGCAATATCGATATGCAACCTAACATGACCTAATTTTGACGTGACATTGGGTGTGCGATGCACTATGTAAATCAGTTGTATCGGTATATAAAAAATTATTATTATTATATACTATAATAATTCTTCACGAATTTTAAATAGTTTTAGATAAAATTTTGTAACGACCAATATTACGTCTCTACAAACAAAAGCTATAGTTATTTCTTTTATTTAAACGTGAAAAAATTTTAAATCACCATTTCAAAAAAAGACTTCTCTTGTAATTAAAATTTTTTCATGTTTAATTAAATAAAAGAAATAACTCTATAGCTTTGTTTGTAGAAACGTAATATTGGTCGTTACAAAATTTTATCAAACTATCGAGCCGTTAGGGTTGTGCATCTATTTAAAATTCGCGAAAAATTATAAGTGATATCATATTTATTTTTAGAGATTTTTGATTTTACTTATAGTTTTGTTGCATCGCACACCCCAACGTGACATGACGTTAAGTGATGATCGATTGGACAATAATCTGCGAAGCGTGCCGATGTTACTTTAACCTTACCACAATTATCATTTATACATAAGATTTTTATTTATTGTTTTTATTGTACTATTTATGCACCAAGCATTTCGCACAAGTGCACTTAGTTTAAGTAATAAATCGGGTAACCGGAGTCATAGGTTATCCGGTTAAAAATCCGGTAATGTGATCTGTTATGGATGAGTAATTAGGAGATAAAATTTTATCGAGGGTCCAATCTCTTGATCAACGTTTCTTGGCTGGTTTAGGTTTGACATCGTCTTCTTTGACAGCGTGTAAAAAGATAGCATTTTTGTTTGTTGAAGGATATTGCAAATATCCCTATGATTGGATAGAAAATAAATTATTAGGCATTGTAGTAATTCATATTAGGCAAGTAAAAAGTAAGGAACTTACCTTGCTCCAATCATAACTGGCTGCATATGTAAAGATAGTACCATTACGATTAAACGTAGTAGCAGAAATAGGTGCTCCGACCGAGTTGAAACCCTTTAATCGTTGCTTCGAATCTTTATCCCAAAAGTTGTATGCGCCATCACTACCAGCGGTTGAGAAAGTACCATATATTGGATGAAAAGAAATGGCATTGACAGAATATACATTGTTCCCTTCACGATGACATTTGAATGAAAAACTTGTACTAATTTGAGGAAACATATGAGTTTTGTTCAAAATCAACCATCTCTAAAGTAACGTGAAATATAAATGGATCATTACTTGCTGTCTTTTTCTTCAATATATTGAATTCCTACCCTCCCTTCTATACTTCCTATAGCGTAACCATTGCCACTCGGGAAGCAAGAAATACATCTCGTTTGGAATTTCAATGGGCTTTGATTAGACTTAATTGAAACAGGTAAGGTTGTGATTAATATCATTAACTATATACATCAGAAAATATACTAAATTTATATTAACTTTATAGGGAGTTGATGGATTTCCTAGATTGTAGATTTGAACATGCCTTTCAGCGGTTCCAACAACCATTAATGGATAAATGACGTCCATTGCATAGCAACGCTCCGGAAGTGCAACAGTTAACACAGGTGACGGAGATCGCATGTCCCAATACTATAGTAATTTTTTTGTAATGAGATATAATTAATTAATAAAATTTAATAATTTTGATGTACTTTCAAAATAACTCACTTTTATTGTTTTATCCCAACTACCCGTGGCCACAAGATTAGCGTGATCGACGTATTTTATACACCTAATGGGTTGATCATGTATAGCAATTTGTGTGGATTGTTGTGTGGTAATGTCGAAGCAACGGCCAGCATTATCTGCGCCACCTGAAACAACTTTAGACCCATCCTAAATTTAAGAAAATAAGAATAGTTATTCGAAATTTGCAATAAAAAAAAAAAAAAAAAACAATATTTTACATACTTTACTCCAAGCACAACATAACACTGGCTTTTCGTGACTATAGAAAGCTTTTCCCGTAGCAGTTCCGGCAGCTGCATTAACTTCATAAATTCTGACCTATGACGCATAATAAAACCGTTATGAATTAAAAAAATAATAAGAATAGACATTATAATATAGATATCACGCAAAAGTATTTACATTATTATCCCAGGAACTAACTGCCAAATAATCGGCTACTGGTGAGAACGCCAGGCCTGAAATTCCATCAGTAGGAGGTTGTGGAACCTATTTTATGAACGAATCTTTTCAAGTTTAGGCTCAATTTGATATCAGTCATAAAAAGTAAATAATTCTAACCTCGTAATCTTTAGGCGTCTCCGTACTGAGCATGCTTGTATTAGGTCTGAACGCCAGTTTTGCAAATTTTATTGTTGGTCAGAATATAGTTTTATGTCAAACGTAATCCTCAATAGAATTTGTACTAAATTGCTTAAACCTTTTGCAAAAGAATACTATAATTCAATATTTGGATCGAATAACTATATTTGTGAACGCAGCTTCACACTAAAATATCACGTTATTCAACCATTAAAATTTCGAAATTCTTTTCATGCCCCATGATTCATGTACAGCCAATCAGATAATAGCGCAAAAGTTTCAAAATTGATAGGTCAGTGGTTACATTTTTGATAGATCTACAATGTACTCAAAATGTTTTTGAATTTTGAGCGAAGATATCTCAATAACTATTTGACCAAATTCGATGAATTTTTTTTTGATTTAATTCTATGGATATATAGAATTCAAATAAAACAAAATTCATCGTTTGTTGAGATATCCGCTCAAAGTTAGTAAACAAATTCAAAACGACCATTAAAATAAGTACGCCAAATTTTTTCTAAAATTTGAACGAAGATATCTTCGCACAAAGTTCAAAAATATTTTACTAAAAATGCATCAAGAACGTAACAGGTAATCAAATTTTGAGTACATCGTAGATTGGGGTGTACAACATCGGTCTAATTACAAATATAGTGCAGGTAATCGAGATTTTTTATACGTAATAAAAAAATTTTTGATCGAAATTTACTATTTGAATATTATAAATAATATATCTTAATTTCTCGCTTAATATCTAATACTGTTTAATTCTACAAAAGAAAATCATTTAATAAAGAGTTTCTTCACATCGTAACAACGTTAAAATTTTTGTTTTGCTAACAAAATAATTTTTTTTCATGGGTACGAATTTTACAAATTTAGTCACGTTATAGATTCTTATGTTGTACAAAGAGATAACGATAACGATTTAAGTAAGCGAATTTTCTTTATAGAAGGAACTTTTACATAAAAACAATGTTCGAAATTACATATATTTTAGAAACTAATAAATTTATCATACATATGTAATAAACTATGATTATTTAGATCGCGACAAAACAGTAACGATGAATATGGGAATTACCGTCAATAATAGTTTTAGAAATAATTATGTTAAACATAACATATTTTATAACAAATTATTGGACTTGAAAATTAAGTGTTTCTAAAAAAAACTATTAATTTAATATCGTTTGGAAAATTTTTTAAAAATTAATATACTACTATTATAATTATACATGCCGCCCAAACTATAAAATATTAAAATCTTACTCAAACCCAAATTCCAAGTAGAAAAATCTCAAATCCCAAATTAGAAAAACTTTATTTGAGCTGTCATAATTCCAAACTCTGAAAAAATCCTAAACTCTGACAAAATTCCAAACCTTGAACAAATCCCAAATCCTAAATCCCAATTCCAAATTCCAAATTCCAAATCCAAATCTCAAATCCCAAATCCCAAATCTCATATTCTAAACCTCGAATCCCAAGTTCTAAATTTCAAATTCTAAATTGTAATCCTAAACCCAAATTATAAATTGCAACAAAAGATAGAATAAATGCATTTATTGATTCAAAATATTAATCTTGATATTGATATAGT
>CAJVPM010001417.1:0-12109 GCA_910592325.1 Scutellospora calospora | reverse complement strand
GCAATTGTTGAGTATTTTGAGTATTCATTTTTGGAGTATTAATTAAAAGTAACTATTTTAAAGAATTTCTAATTTAAAGAAAATTGTTGGAGTAAGGTCTATATTTATAAGTTTTGATATTATACAAGAGGTAAATCCAAAATGTTTCACGAATTTGGCATATGGATTCCACTGGGTTTTGAAAAATTTTCTCTAAAAATCTTATTTGTCTATTACTATTACTGGTTGCTAATTTTGTTTTTCGTAATATTTAGCTAATCTGTCACTATTATAGTATTTCAATAGTATTTTTCCTTTTAAGTTTTGGAGTTTATAAGCTCTGTTGTTCAACTTTAATTTAATTATAAAGGGTTCACTTCTTTTATCTTCAAATTTAGCTGATCTTGAATTTTCTAAGTCTTTTCTTTATACCCAAACTTTGTCTCCAATTTCGAATTCTTCTTTTTGAATATTCATATCAAATCTAACTTTTTGTTTCTTCTGAGATTTCTCTGTATTTCCACAAGCTTCATTATGTTGATAAGGAAGTTCATCTATCAACTCAAATGCTCGTTGTAATATGCTATCTTCTAAAGTTATTTCTTTATTTGCGTCTATGTTTTCCACTGGGATATGAGCTTTAATTAGCATTTTAGTCTGTCATCCATAGATTAATTCAAAGGGTGTATATCCTGTGGTAAAATGTCTTTTTGTCTTATAAGCAAATAAGACAGCAGGTATATGTATATCCCAGTCTTTATCTTATTTTTTCACTTTTGCAATGGAGTTGCAAAGTGTTCAATTTAATCTTTCTGCCATTCTATTTGTCTGAGGATGGTATAGAGAAGAAAATATATGCTTAATCAAAAACTTTTCACAAAGTATTTTAACTATTTCACTAGCAAAATTCTTTCCATTATCTGAGAGTATTACTTAAGGTACTCTATGTCTATAAACAATATTTTTAAAAATAAATTTAGTGAGAGTTTCTGCGCCTGTATTTGGTATGGCTTTAGCTTCTAGTCATCTTGTTAAATAGTCAGTAGCAACAATAATATAGCAATTATTTTACTTAGTAATTAGGAGAGGTCCTACTAAGTCAATTCTAATTCTTTTGAAAGCTTGTCCTATTTGAATAGAGTGAAGAGGTTCTTTTCTTTTTGTCTTTTCTCGTCGTTGTTATACTTTACATGCTTGGACATAATTCTTAATATCCTTATACATTTGGTTCCAATAGTATAAGTTTGCTATCTTGTAGTATATAGTATCTATTCCTAAGTGTCTAGCTGTTGAGGTGCTATGCATCATGTAGAGAATAGGTTCTACTTCTGTCCATCTAATTACTTAAATTAATTTACTTGGGTTCCTTCAGTTTTTCTTATATAATATTCTGTTTCTAACTTCATAATATCTAGATTATTTAAGAGGATGCAAATCATTAACTCTTCCTGTAGATCACTTGTACCAAAACTTCTCAAAAACATCTTGTTATAACTAAAAATTTTATTAAGTAAACAACCTTTAGACTTCTAAGCAAAATTGTTCTACACAAGATTTTGCTTTAGAATAGTCTAACTTTATATCTCTTGAACTTAAACTCGTTGAGATATTTACTTAAACTATTAAACTAGTCTTCTGACAATTTCTCAATTTCTATTAAGTTATTAGTGCTTACTTATTAAAAGAGTTGTGTTCAGCTCAACTCAGGCTTCATTTTGATATAAATTTCACTCAAAACGGACCAAAACTCAGTATTCTACTCTCAAAAAATTGCTTTAGAGCTTTTTTCTTAAAATTTATCTTATTTTGTTCTTTTCTTCTTTACCCTCTCCAAACCCGGGTCTAGGTCACGTGACAGCTCAGAAAAAACTATTGGTTCACTCAAAAATCACATATTCCTTTTAAATCTCAAACTAATTTAGTACAAATTAACTATTTACTTTTTTATTTTCTTTTTAATTTATACTGCATATAGTACAAATCTAATCTATTTTTAACCTAGTGTTATATACTCATACTCTGTACTACACCTTCCACACTAGCCATACTAGCCACAAGCCACACTAGCCATACTAGTCATACTTTGTATTATGTTATATTACATACATTACATGAAACAAAAAATACTACTTTGCGTACTCTTTTCCAACCTTATCCTTCTAAGTTCTAAATATGCCTACTCTAATTAGTCAAGAACCTGACTCCTATGATATTGACTACTACTACTCTAAATACAAGGATCGCTTTGGAGTAGTAATGAATGAAAGTAAAATATCTTCTCTTCATGTTTTGGCACAAAACATCAAACCTATTCACTATGAAGCAAACATTAAAAAACTCTACTATTTTCTATTATTGCTACATGTTTTTGTAGTCAATACCACACAAGCTTCACCTCTCGTCACTATACTCTAACTTATACTACATTGGGAAATCCTGAAGCAATAGACATTTCTCCTACTACAATCTCTGTAAAAAACTACAAAAAAATTACTGACGAACTTATCTCTTTTTCTATTACTCGTTCTACTCTTACTATTCTTTTTCCAGAATTTAAAACTGATACAACTCCCACAACTATCCAAGCATACTCCCAATATCCACATACCTGTGTTATCTGCAAAACCAAAAACCTACCATGTATCTACACTACTAATAACAAATATGCATCTGACTATACAATTTCTATACTTTTTAAAACTCGTCTTATTCACTGCACTTGCATTCCAAATATCATTAACATTTCAATTAAACCTCTTAAACAAACCAAACCTCTTTCTGATGAACAGAAAAATGTTGCAATTATTCTCACTCTCAAGCAAATGTTATCAGCAGAAAAACTAGCCCACTACAAATCTCTAAAAATCTACAAAAAACCAAACACTCAAAATCATAGTAATACTGACAAAAACAATAATAACAACAACAACAATAACAATGATAATAATAACAACAACAATAACAATAATAATAACAATAATAGTAACAAAACTAATAGCAGCCATAATGACAAACCAAACAAACATGATAATTCCAATGACCTTAACTGGTTCAAAACCTTTCTAATTACTAAGGAAATGAAAAATAATACTAAACTTAATATACCCCTCTCTCAACAAATTTTCAGCTTCATTAAACCCCATTTTATTAATTTCTCTTCTAGCAAAATTATTCAATCTACCTCCTCAAACAAAACTCCTTCCAAATATTCTTTTAAATATTTACTTAAAATCCTCGCAGGCCAACGCTCTGAATTTTTAACTAACTTTGTATTTAAAACAAATTCTACTATTAACAAAAATACTCCAATTCTTTTTAAAATTCTTCATGACACTTTCAAACTTCTTTTAGCCAAATTCACTTCTGTTCTTTTTACCAAACTTAACTACAAAAAAATTCTTTAATCATATTATAATATACCTCCTTATACACTATCAAACTGATTACAAATATCCTTAAATCTTGCTCGCCTCCACCTCTTCCTTAACTCAACTTATCAAACTATTCATGCTGAAAAGTTTGCTAAAGACTTAAATATCACACCAATTTGTCTTACACTTAACTATTCTATTAGTCATAATGCTATTAACACAAATTCCCTCCAAATTAAAAATAATAACAAACTTAATATTAATATCTTTCTTAATATCCATACTAAACTATTTCTTAATACATTTCAAATTCCATCATTAAAGCCTTTTAAAGAAGACTTTAACACTTGGTTTGAAAAATTCTTCGATATCTACAAGTGCTAATCAGAAAATATTATCAAATCCAAAGTTTACAACTTTCTAAAATACTAAATTGCAACCAAATATACTGAAGAACACAAAAAACTCCTATCTAAAATATTTGATATTACTTCTATTAACTCTCTTCGAGAGCGTACTCTACTTTGCAGAAAAGCTGCTCTCTTTTACATGCATACTTGCAAAGCAGATAAGAATAATAAATGCACTTTTATCTCTACAGATACTGAACACAACTTCTGAAATATCTCTATACTTTTCTTTACTGAATCCTTCAAAAGATTTCTTGCTCCAAATACCAAATCTACAAATCAAAATAAAAACCCTTGGATACTTCTAAAACTTGACTTCTCTATCTTTTAAAAGAATAATTAGTATTCTGCTTTCTTCAAAATTCTTACTCCAATTAGCCTATTTCGTCAGTTTGCTAAAACAGTAGAAGATAAATTTACAAAAAACAACAACACTAAAACTAACATTAAATGCCAAATATACTACTTCTACTAATACTTTAAAGCTTTTCTCCACTACGCTGCTCAAAATGACGAAATTCTCAACCTTTCTCCTACTCAAGCTACTCAAAAAATTTTATCTCAAACTACTGATATACATCACTTAGCTCAAGTTCTCACCTACTTCAATATTCTCCAACACAAAGGCAATATTTCAATTGCTTTAATTCAAAAAAAATACAAAGAAATCTTTTACTCACAATCTACTCAACTTATTATCAAAAAACTTACTTCACTTTACCTAAAGAGATCGATGAACTTAATCTCTTTAATTCTTCCCCTTCTGATAATTCTTTTTAATAAAAACTTCTGCAAACCTCATAAATGCAGCTGCTACCTCTAAAATAATGATGTCCTTCATGTTTTATAAGCTATTTTTAGTAGAGAATGATGGAAGGAGGTAGGCAGTTAAGCCTATTTCTGCGAAGGACCAATCATATTACAGTCAGACTCAACGTATAGAGCAGGCTTTAGCATTCTTTGCAACTGTAAGAACTGGGTATATAGCGAGTGCCTTTGCAGAAGTTCCTCTATTAGCCTTAGACCCCTCTTCACCAACTCCTACCAAGGCTACCACTACATGCTACAACCTCTTCCTTCAATACTAAAATCTCCTTTTACTACTATCAACTCAACTTCTGGGCTCATTTATAAACTACTTAAACTCATTTAAATTTTCTTCACCTTTCAAAATATCTATCAACAACATATTTACAGAAATACATATATATATCAATATTCTGAATACTCTTCTTCCTTATCATACTATACTTCTTAAATCTAACTTTACTATCTTTGCACATCTCCTAATCAAATCCAATACATACTACAATACTTTTTCTCCTATACTAACTTCAACCTTAATACCTTTATAGCAAACACAATACAATAACTAAACTTCTATTTTATCTACTAATACTCTACTATCTGACTTTACACTAAATATTACTACTTATAATGTAAAGGGTACAACACTCTCACTAAACGGCAACTATAGGTATTATATTGCATTCAAAATGATCTCAACATAATTAGCATTACTGAAACCAAACTAGCCAACCTCCCTACAGTCAAATTCTTTAATATACCTCAATTCAAGTACTTCTGGTCAAACTCCTTAACTTCTAAAGAAGGAACAGGCATAATAGTCAGAAACTACTTACAGCCCTATATCCACAATATACTTTGCCACCCTGGTGGAGCAATTGCTCTAGACTTTTACTTCAAAAATGATCATAAATTCAGAATTATCTTAATATATCTCTCCTCCACTGATTCAAATATACAAAACTCCACACAAAACAAAGTCATCTCATGGATTTAATAGGCCCAATCTCTAAACCTCTATCTAATCATTCTTGGTAATTTCAATGCTTCTATACAACTTGAAATCCTCTCATCATCTAAATTCAAACTTATCTCTTACCTTTATAGCTCTAATATGTATAACCTTATCAGCTACACTAATAACCTTAGTCATACCTGGTCTAATAGCAGTCAAAGCAGCAGAATTGACTATATTTGGACTCAGAACTCACTAATCCCCTATCTTAATAGCTTCCAACTTGACTTCTCTTCATTTTCCACAAATAGTGATCACATGATACTTACTTCATCCTGGTCTTTCCCTACAGCTTACACTTCAACATGTCACAAATCTCGTACTAAATGCCAAGTATTTGACTACAAACAAATGAACAAAGAAAATAGGAAGAATTCTCAAACCAAATCAACTACAACCTTCATTTACATGGTATTTCAACCCAAACTTTAGTCAATAGCTCTTTAGAAACAATTTGGCATAAAATCTTAATGAGTATTACTCAGGCTGCCCTCCAACATATCACAAACAAAAAATACACTGTACAAAATTTTTTCTATACATTTACTCCTATAGCAACTTCACTTCACAATGACCTAAAAACAATTAGAAATCTAATAAAACAAACACAAAACTCTGTCAACAATCACACAAATCTACACTCTAATACTGAAGCAATTATCTCTGAACTCAACAACAAACATAACTTTGAAATTACTTATTCACCTACCTCTTCTACTCTCCTACCCAGTTGGATTACACATACTAAATCCTATTAGAAAACACTCTTTCATACACGCAATCTTGAAAATACTAAACATCTAAACTGATATATCAAAACTCAATCAATACCTGTTGCAAAAACCTAAGCGAACAACCAACTAAAATGATTAATAGTATTCTGGATCGACACATAGACCACATATACTTTGATAATATTAAAGCACTAACTAACCTAATTACTAACCCTCTACTTATCAAAAACTATATCAAATCCTACTTTGAAAACTAGACCTCACACAAACTCTACAACTCCTCAATCTTTAATAAACACTGGACTAATGCTTACTCACCTCTCCAACAGGTTAGCACTGAATAGTATAACCTTGCTCTTACAGAAATTACCTTAGAAGAAGTTACCTCAACTATTTAACAACACCCAAACAAAAAAGCCTGTGGTCCATCATACATTAGTTACAAGATGCTCAAGCATATTAGCTATAATACTACCTCTATTATTACTCTTTTACTCAACAAATATATAACTACTCAATCATTTCAAAACAATAGAAACACGGCTATATATACCCTATTTCCAAAAAACCAATCTTTGATGACAACTTAAATAATACCAGACCCATCAGCCTAGTAAAACATATCAAAAAACTTTATACCAAAATCCTAACAAACTGCTTAAACAAAGTCTTCTCCACTCACTCTATTCTTAATCTCATAATTATGTTGCCCTCCCTGGCAACAGTACTAACATCCCAATTCACATCCTCAATAATTTTATTGAAGATGCTTCTGTCTACAAAAAACCTCTCTGGATCCTGTCTCAGGATATGAGCAAGACATATAACTCTGTCAATTCTAATCTCTTCCTTAAATCTCTGCTTAGAATCCAAATGCCAACTTAACTCATTAACATACTCTTCAACCTTCTCTTTGACTGTAATAATTAGGTTATTACTAACTTTGGTCTAACTTTACTATATACTGTTCATGATGGTATTGATCAAAGTGAAACTATCACTTCACTCTTCTGGAGAATCTACTATGACCCACTCATCAACCAAATCTCATCATCATACCCTGGATATAATATCTCTACCTCCTATCCTCTCACAATATCCCCCTTCTCCTCTCAAAACATCCAGACTAACACCTCTGTTCTTGCCTATATGGACGACATTCTCTGGATTACTGACTCCAAAAACCAACTCGAACAGATTATACAAACTGCTAGCTCATTCTACTAAATGGCAAATATAACTATCAACTCACACAAATCTACTCTAATTTCTAACTCCCAATCAACCACCTCTATAACTTATATGAACTCTCAAATTCACACACAACCTAAAAATACCTCATTCAAATTTCTCGGATGTTGGTTTTCTATCATCTGTAACTATTCATTCCAAACTAAACCAATTTCTAACGAGGTTACTAACTTCTGCAATACACTAAACAAGAAAAAAATCACTGATAAACAGGCATCCTATATAATTAACACTGTTATTATACCAACCCTTGAATACAGAATTCATAACACTGTACTCTCTCAAACTACTTGCAACAAACTCCTTACTAAATACCTAACCATTGCAAAACACAAGGCCAAACTTTCTATAGCTACACCAAACAGCACTATGCTTAACCACAATATCTATGGTATTAAAAATATCTGGGATATTCAACTCCAATACCATATAACATCTTTCCTACAAAGAATCAACAATCATTAACTTCTTGGAATCAGTACTCATATTCGACTCCAACAACTACAAAACAATCTTTGGTCACCTACTAATATACTTCTTCATCCTAATCTATTAATTGATGGCAAAAACAAAAACACTACTACATTCAAGGTTATCCAACTACTTTTACATTTTAATATGACTATTCATATAGATTCAAATCTCTCTCGTCCATATACTCTTAACTACCCTTATACACCAATTAAAAATCTTCTCAATAAGCACCCCCAATACATCTCCTTCAAACAACAATTACGTACTAAAAAAATCATATTTCTTGAATAGCTCACATCTTCTGACAATATAACACTCCTTGACTGGACCTATATCTTCACACGCATCAAATATCTCTCTACTGGCAGAAAACTAAAATGGTTTTCCACACTTGAAAATACTATTATTACTGACTCTTTGACTCACACAATCTCAAATCAAATAATACTTTCAGATATTAATACTCTCTCTCTTACTACTAGTCACTTCTCAAACAAACTATCCCCCTGGCTTCTCACATATGATGATGATAATATCATTATAGGAAAAGCATGTCACTTTAACTACTCTACTAACACTATCTCTATAACACACTGGCAAACAAATATCGACCCATCAATGACTACTCTCTACCCTACTCCTCAAATCTCTTGCTATCCATGCCCTAGCTGTAATCTAAACTCTCTATACATTGCAAATTACTACACTTTCGACATCTTCGCTACTCTTTCTACTAAGTTTCTTGGTAGAAAGATATACAACAACATATCTAACAAATTAAAACTGAATACTCACTACCTTGACCTACTATACTCAATTGCTCTTAAAAACCCAACTAACTTACCTCCTCCACCTTCAATCATTATCTCTCAAAGTTCTGTTTATACTATTTTTTCTCCAAATCTAGCCTCTCACAAACTCGAACAGTTCGCACATAACAACTAATCCTCTTCCAACTTTACTTTCTTTACTGATGGATCTGTATCCAATATTACCACTGACCGCTGCTCTATGAGTATTAGTTGGGTACAAACATTAAATAACTCCATAGTCCATATCTACTCAGCTCCTATAAAAAACTGGCCTTCCTCTTATAAAGCTGAACTTATTGCAATCCTGTCAGCTATCAGTACTTGTCCTTGGAATAGTAACATCTATATCTATAATATCAAAATATATCAAAATTACTACACAACCTCCTAAACCTAACAAGATATACTCTTACAACTACTAGCCTATTTGGCACACTCTACTCAATTTAATCAAATCCTTCTCTTTCAATATCACATTTCACAAAGTCCCTGTACACCAAGATAATATTTTTAATAATCTCGCTGACTTCCTTGCTAAAAACAATACATCTCTCAACTATTTGGACTTCAAATAGAACAATCTATACAATCCATCATACTTCCTCCAATATAACAACTTCAATATTGAACAACCAACTCGCTACTCTATTAAAAATATCTGTAATACTCATATTATTGCTATGTGGTCATCCCAAAACTACATGAGTCACATCATACCAATATCTTATCAAATTGACTAGAATGCTACATGGCTTTTCCTCAATAATAATCACAAATGAACCTACAACTATATAGACTTTCAAACTTGCCAAGCAAAGTCATTCCGAATAAAAAACCTCCTAAACTCACTCCCTTCTATCTCCAATCTTCACAACCTATACCCCCACTTATACCCAACTAATAATTGCATCTCATGCAACTCTCATGAACACAGTTTCCACTAGATTACTTACCCTAATGCTATACCTGCTTCTCATATCTTACTACAAACTATCAAACAGGTTATTACCTCCTCTCTATTAAATTTACAACTCTACGAAATAAATCAACTCCAACAACAACTTCTTCAACATATCTGCTTATTATTCTCATCTAATACTCCCTCCAACCAAGCTAATATCTTCTCCACATTACAAGGCTTTGTCCCTAAAGCTATAATCAATACTATAAATCTATACACTAATTCATACAAAACAGCATCAGATATAACTATTAAACTACTACTCAAGCTATCCCACAAACTATACGAGCAGGCCTGGAAGCCATACTGCCTAAACCTATCCAACTAGAAAAATACACATAATATCTCTTGACATCCAACTTCTCAAACTTCCTCTTCTATCTTTCGAAACTTACTACTACACTTCTGAACACAACTTACATTTAATTGCATTTGTGGTCTCCCTGACCAGCAACACATAAACTCTAATTCTTGCCCTCCAAAAAGACTCGCTCTTCACAAAATTGATATTTGGTCCTCTATGTAGATTAAATACAGTACCCCTACTAACTACATTCTAAACATTCAAATCTAGGTGAGTTTTAACCATTCTAGTAGGTTTAGGTTGCAGATAAATTAGTTAGTTCTTCTTTCTATAGTCTGAGCTTCATTCTTGTATCTAAATTTGTAACTCCGAGCAACCCCATGTAGTTTCTCTAACAAGTTTATCAATAAAGATAAGAACAAAACCTCACCTTAAAAAAAAAAAAAAAAAAAAAAAATATATATATAAATAGAGTATACTAATTATATATAGAACAAATCCAATAACATGATCTACAACACTAAGATACTAGTCAAGCATATGAAGTTATATAAACTTTATATTCAGACTTATCTTTTGAACTGTACTTTCTTATAACAAACCTTCATTAATTATACTGAGAATTCTGAACCTAGTACTATCACATATACAAAGCTACTAAGTATACTCAACAAACTATTGCTGCCTATATAACCTTAACTGTTAACTCAACTTATAATTAAGCTAGAGCTATAGCACATAACATTATCTTTAGTTGCTGATATAGCATACTTCTTGAAAACTCTAAACAAATTATTCAAACCTTTTTTACTAAATATATCTAATATTCCTTTATTCTCTATCTACTTACTTCTTTTAATATTATCCTTTTTAACTATTTCCTTGAACAATTAAATAACCTAGTTGCTAATAACTCTTTTTTCATCTAAAGTTCTCAAACTACTTTAGAAAACTTAAGATCTTCTATAATTAATTTAGATAATACCTCTTTTGAATTTAGTACTCAAGTACAAGATAGTTTAAATCAAATCTTAGAACTAGAAAATATAATTATAGAACTCTAATATACTATATCTCTACTCTCTTACAATGAAAATACTATTTACATTAACTTTTCTCTACAAGATAGAAACAAAACTTCTGCACTTCTTTTTACTAATATACCGCTTCTACCTCCTATTGAAACCTCTAATTTACAAATAGTATAAAAAATCTCTCATCATTATATCTTTAATCTTGCTACTACAAAAATTGTTTAGCAAGCTTAATGATTTACTAACTTTAATATATAATACTCTTAATTTATCTGAAAACTATCTTTAATTTAACCCTTCTCCTAAAAACTCTTCTCACTATACTCTTTCTTATACTCCATCCTTTCAACAACAACTTCTTCTTCTTCTAACTACTACTCTTCAAATTACTAAAGTCTTATAAGAAGAAAATAAACTAGAAACTTTTAGTCAAGTTTTTCCTTCCTAAGAAGCTACTAATGATTCAAACAATAAACTATTTAATGAGATAGTTTAATACTAGAATGATAATAATCTTAACAATAATAAGAATAACCAAAAAGATGAGATAGTTCAAATCTTAGATAATAACAATCTCAACAATAACAATAATAACCAAGAAGAATTAGATCTTAATAACTTCTTTAAATTTAATAACAACTTAGAAGCAGAACATCAAGAAGATTCTGATAACAAACTATCTAAACTAATGAACTAAAAATAAATATAAGTAACCAAGCTATACAAGAAGCTACTGAAGCTATAACTATCTTAGCTAAAGCTTTAGAAGTTAGTGATAAAAAATCTTTGGTCAATATAAAATCTTTTTATAATGTTATGTTGGTTTGACTTCTTTAACAAGACCAACTAACTAGAGAGACTAATAACAGTGAATACTTCATGTAACATCCTTGTTACTGTATTTTGTCAAAGTCTTTAGAGCATTTTTACAAAACTTAACAAAGAAGATTTAGGGTA
>CAJVPM010001416.1:0-12113 GCA_910592325.1 Scutellospora calospora | reverse complement strand
ATTATTAGATTTAATATTATTAATAAACTTTTTAATTTATTTTAAAAAATGTGATGTATCAGAAGTGATGATACGGCTTATACTTATCTACAATAAATAATATATAAATATATAAGTATACTAGTAATAAAAAAATTATAATTTAAAATTAATTTGGAATTTGAAATTAATTTAGGATTTGAAATTTTAATTTTGATAATAGCTATTAAATATAAGACATATTACTTTATAGGAGTTCAAAATATTTAATTATAGATCAAATTATTTGATATATTTTAATTTCATATGTAAATTTATAGAAAAAAATCATTTAAACTTGATTTATTTAAAAAAATAAAAAGAAAGTTTTCTTTTAAGAATAAATGTTTATCTAGCAAGAGACGAAGCACTTAAATCTAACATTGATATTAAATAAAATTTAATTAGCTAATAATACATAATTTATATTTATAATAATAAAGTGAGATATAATCGCATCACATTCTTAACTTTATATATAATAATAAAGCGAGATATAATCATATCGTATCCTTAAATTTATATATAATAATAAAGTAAGATATAATCGCATCACATCCTTAATGTATATTAAAAAATAAATTCGTATAAATCTGAATTATAAATTGCATCATAAAAAAAACAATCACAAATCGTATTAAGGTCATACCAAGCAAATTATTTGTTTAATATAATATAAGTTAGCTAATAGGAGGAGTGGGGGAGGAGATAAAAAAAATATATATCATATATATATATAATTGATTCTAGAGTTAAAACCAGATTTGAACTTCAAAAATTTGCTAAATCTACTGAGTATGGTTTTGACCAATTTACTAATAATCACTTCATAAACAACTTAGTTCATCAACAATTAATTTACAGCAAGGTTTATTTTACAAATAATTAATTTACAGACAAGTTTATTTCATAGACAATATACTTTACCAATAGCTTATTTTATAGACTAAGTAATTCTAGTCATTATTATTAAGCTTATGTTTAGAATAAATTAAGGTTAGTGCATTTATAAAAATCTTGTTTGTGAAATAGACTATTAGTGAAATATACTATCTATAAAATGAATTTGTCTATTAATTAATCATTTTTTTTTTTTTTTTTTTACAAGTAACCTCTTTGACTATATACTTTTATTAAATTTATTATAATTTGTTACAAGTAATAATTACAACATATTCAAATCTATATAAACCTTAGGACTAATTTATCTACAAGGTATTCTTGACCTAATTTATACTATTCACTATAGTATTTCTAATTAGGGTTTATGCTATGACTATTATTATTAGATCACTATTACTATATTCTTTGTATCACTCATACTTATACAAAGATACTACTAGATAGGTATCATAGGCTATATAGAGCATTGTCAATTTTTACAGATAACTCTCTGTTTGGTGTCTAGCTAGTTTTACTACCTAACTTTATATCACCTAGTTAGTACGTTCACAACTAAAGCCTAGGCTCGTAACTTGTTACATCTTCTGCAAATCATGAAGATGTCAGTATTTTACAATATATAACTGTGTTCATATGCTGTATGACTATCAATACCAGATATTCCTGTATGTTGGTAGAGTACAGGCTATATTTTACAAATAAGGTTGCTTCTAACTAGGTTCATAATATATAGTATTACTTCCAACTTGTATCTGCATTAGCTAGTATTTAATGTTGATATGCTCTTGTACTCATATATGCGATTATACTACTAGCTCAGTACTTTCTGCTAATTCAGGTTTTCATGCATATTCTAGATAGTAGCCAACTCTCTACAGAACTGAGACCTTCTAATTCTAGCTTTCATATGTACCAGAGGTGTTCTACATCTAGTTAGAACAATCTTTTTCCACAGATTTCTATTATATTCACTGCTTCACTCATTATTCTAACTCATGTTATCTTTATATTACTCTTCTAAGCAAGTTCCCAACTGCTAGAGATGTTAGTGCTGTCTAACTATTTGAGGACTTACTTGCGTAATACTCATATAATAGAACCTTCTGTGATACTAACTATCATATATAATACCAACTTGCTCTATAATATCAATTTCCTTCTGAAAATTCTTTTTCTAGAATCTTGTACTTCACATAGATTTTACTATAGGGCTTCATATTCGATTAATGGTTTTCATAAGAATTACAGAAGCAATTGCCTTCAATTAGACTCAAACTATTGACCTTGTCTATAGAGGGTTGAAGACTTAACCAACTAAGCTATGAGACCCAACCCTCTGTTAATTAATCATTAGTAAAATAAACCTTGTTTTTGAATTAATTGTTAGTAAACTAAGTTGTTGTTTATGAAGCAATTGTCAGTAAAATAATATAGACCTATTTAAAAAAAGAAATTTTTTTTAGCTTTATTATATAACTTATAGCTACTAACATTTAGCTAGTAGTTTCTAGCTAGTAGCTTTTAGTTTAGCTAGTAGCTTTTATTATCTTTTAAAAGTTGCAATTACTATTATATTTGAGTATCACTAAATAACTAAGTAAAACTAGTAATTCTAAAAGTATAAATATACTAATTTTTATTTGACAGCACTCATTTATTAAAATATTTATTAGATACTAATTTTGTTATTCTAAATTTTCTATTTGATATGTTTTTTTTTGTTTTAGTCTGCTAATCTGATAATTATTAATTGTTAAAGATTATAGCAAAAGAAATTGATAATTTCAAAGCTTAAATTATATATATAAAATCATAAATTTTAATTAAAAACTTAAGTCTGCAATATAATATAATTTATAAATATTACTTTAAAATATAGTATAAAAGATACTATTTAAATTATAGCTAAGCAAAGTGAGACTGAAGTATAAAAATATGAAGCTAATATCAAAATAAATTATAAAATAAGATTAAAAAAATTATAACTAGCAATTATTATACTATTATTACTAGATAGTAAAGCTATCTATATATAAATATTTAGTTTTATTTACAAACTATATTAAAATATTCTTTATCTATAATGTTTAATAGAATATTTATTAGTTTTAATTTCTCTTTTTGTGTAGAATTTTTTATTTTCTTAGTATACTTCATATAATAGACAAATTTGTTTAAAATATTCTCTTAAAAATTGAGAAGGTATTACTAATTCTTTTCTTTCTTCACAATAATAACAAATTGAATAGTTTTACATAGCAACTCAAATAAATAACAGTTAGACTTAACATACAGAGCAGATTTTTGAGTTCAGTATAGCTATGAAAACTAAGCATACAGCGAGCATTTATATAGAAGACCTTTTAGTGCTTCCAATTCCAATATTCTTAAAACTCTTTGAAGTACTAACTTGCTACAACATATTCTTAAAATTTTATAATATTGATCCATTAAAATCTGACTAAACTATTAGATTATTCATGAAATATCTAAAAGAAAAACAATTCTCAAAACCAACAAGATTCTCTATCAACAAACAACTCAATGAAGCTCATATATATCTTCCTTGTCATGACAATATTCTTCCAAACTATATACCACTTAACCTCTTTACTCTTCATCAATATTATAATACTCTTCTTAGAACTTTTACAAACCTCAAGCTCTCTGACTTTAATAATTATTTAAACATTCCTAACTTTATACTGAACTCACCTAATAACTTTACTATACAAATACCTACTAATACTAATACTAACAATACTAACAACTCTCTCTTTCTTAATATTGTAACTCATAATATTTGAGATTACAATAATTCACTTAAAAAACAATTATGGGAAAATTTCTGTCTCCTCCACAACTACAACATCATTAGCTTAACAAAAACTAAGCTTAAAGACTCCAAATCAAAATTTTTTAATACTTAATACTTTACATACTACCTATTAAACTCTGCTACTTCTATGGAAGGAACTGAAATAATGCTATTAACAAATTGATACCACATATCCACAAAATTCTTAAACATGAAGGAGGCGTAATTGCTATTGACCTCTTCTTTAAACATGACTTTAAATTTAGAATAATTTCTGTATATTTATCTTCTACAGATATATTATATAGAAATTCTATACAAACTAAAGTCAGCTAATAGATTTAACAAGCATTAAATCAGCAACTTTATTCAATTATACTTGGAGATTTTAATATAGATATCTCGACAACAAGTTTAACTAATTCAAAATTCAGACTTATCAACTTTTTTACAAGCAATAATCTATACGATTTCGCTAATTACACTTCTAATACATCACATACATAGCATAATAATTAATCACAAACTAGAATTGATTATATATAATGTTATGAATCTATAATACTATATTTGCAAAAGTTTAGTCTAGTAGAACTATCAATATCTACAAGAAGTGATCATATGATACTTGTATCATCATGTTTATTTCTTTATACTAACTTATCTAAACACAACAAAAAATTCAGGGCAAACAGAAGAATTTTTAATTACAGCTCTATGAATAAAGAAACTTGAGAGGAATTCACAAACTAAGTTGATTATAACTTAAACCAAAACAACACCCTACTTGAATTAGATACTAATAATTCTCTTGAAACACATTAGCACAAAATTTAAACAAGTATTATTTCTGCTACTCTTAAAATAATACCTAACAAAAAAATTAAATTTCAGAACTTCTACCATACTCATTTATCAAAAGCTACACAACTTCACCAAACCCTAAAATTAATAAGACAAATTATTCACCAAGTTAAATATATACTTAACAATAACCTTCCAATTCTAACTAATATTCTATTCCTTATTAACAAAATTAATCAATAACAAAATCTCAATATTGACAACTTTTCCCTAAACAACAATGAAATTCTAACATAGCTTAACAATATATATACATACTGAAAAACTCTACATAAAGCCTAAGAAACAGAAAACTCTATACATATCTGTTAACAAATTAATATAGCAATTGAAAAAAGATACTTAGCTCTTCAAACATAGCTTACAAGGATGATTAACAGTATTCTAAATAGGCATACTGACAAAGTCTTTTTTTAAAACTTCAAAACAGATACAGATTTAATAACAGACCCTAATTTCATTGAAGAAAAAATCAAAAACCACTTTAATCAATAGACTGAATACAAACCTATTAATCAACAAATCTTTGATTCAACTTAGAAAAACTACTATGAATCTATCTCTCTAATCAATTTTTCTCATTATGATAATGCTCTAAATACTATTACAATAGAAGAAATTACTCAAACTCTTAAAAATCTCTCTAATAATAAAGTATGTAATCCATCAGGTATTAGCTATGAAATACTTAAACATGCAAGCAACCTATTCTTGCAAACGGTCACAATTTTGCTTAATGGATGCTTAATATCTTAAACTATTCCCAAATAATAGAAAGTATATCATATCTTTCCAATCTTAAAGAAACCAGTATTTGATAGTAACTTAAATAATACTAGACTAATTAGTCTTATTGAACATATCAAAAAGCTATATACTAAAATTCTTACAAACTGACTTAGTATTTCTTTAATGTTTAAACAAATCTTATTACTACTTAACTATGTTACTTTCCTAGGAAACAGCACTTCTACTCTAATTCATATCTTCAACAATATTATTAAAGATTTATACTATAATAACAAAGAGCTTTGGCTACTATTACAGAATATGAGTAAAGCTTATGATTCAGTTAACTTAAACTTACTTCAAAAAGTACTTAAAAAAATTCAATTTCTACCTCAACTTACTCAGATTATACTTGACCTGCTCTTAGACTATTCTAGCAAACTTATTACTAACTTTGAACTCACACAATCTTATATAGTTAAAAATAGAATTAATCAAGAAGAAACAATTATACCTCTCCTATAGCGTATCTATTATGACCTTCTAATAACCCAAATTGCTAAAATATACAAAGATTACAATCTGGAAGTCTCATAGACTACAGATCTCAAAACAAAAATATCTAAGCAACTCCAAGTATTAACATCTGTTCTTGCATTTATAGATGATACATTATGGATAGCTTCTTCAAAAAGTGAACTTGAACAAATTCTTGAATTAGCTTCATCCTTTTTTATAATAGCTAATTTAAAAATTAATCCACTTAAGTCTATTCTTAGCACTAATTCAAAAAACCCATCATCTATCAAATTTATTCAACAAATAATTACCCTACAACCTAAAAATTTTTTTTTTAAATTTTTAGGATATTGGTTTCTACCAAGTCATCAACAAACTTAACAAATCAAACTTATTTTTTTTTTTTTCCTTTAATAGTCATGCTAATACTTTATTAGACTTCTTAACACTATATATATTATAAAGAATTTAACTAATTTCCTAAGTTTAGTATCACTCGGTTCCCATATAGGGCCTAAGTGCGACCTGCTACACTATTTACATCAGAGATAGACTATCTTGTCTGACTGCTGTCCTACAATAGGATACCACCAAACTGATGATATCTTCTCATAGAAAAGCAAAAAACAAAAAAAATTTTTAAGAGTGTAAAAAAAAGAGATATAAGAGTAGACAATAAAAAAAACAAATCAAGAAATAAAAGAGAGAAAAGATAAGGAGAGAAAAAAAAAACGTAAAATTTGCATTTCACAAACATTAAACAATCACATTTTAAGTCTATGAAAAGCCTTAAAAATTATAGACTATACTAAATAAGAATTACTCTACTATTTTCTTATTTAATAGAATATTTTCAAAAAACTATGTAGGAAAGAAAAACTTTGACTTGATCGTAGAGGGTCAGTATAGGACTAGTTAGTTCAGAAGCAGTATTTTGGAGTTCTAGTATCTTCAAGGCACGTGTATAGTCATGTTTGTATTACTATTTTGTTTCTGAACTAAGTCATCAACAAACCCATTTAGAAAGTAAATACTGCTGACTGTTTTGGTAATTTTACGTGTCGATCTTTAGAAGGAGTAAACTGAAATGCCTACTTTTTACAAAATTCTTGAAGAAAAGTAAAGGCAAGAGGTGAACCAACTTTGTAGCTTTTGAAAGTCTTTGAACCTTTGTGGTTGTTCCTTGTAGGTTTTACAGTTGTATAGAACTAATATATCCAACTTAGTTGTTTATCTAAAAGAAAAACTTTGCTTTCATGACTACTTCTTCTATAGTCCTAGAGTGCTTTAAACTGGCCCACAAAGCTGCAACTTCTTTTTCAACTCTATTTCAATGTTCAACTATGTGAGTACAGTACTCCAGAAAGGTTTTTTTTGAAAGTTAATATATTAACTATATCATTTTTCTGTAGTTCGGTTTTTTGAAAAGTTGGTTCAAATGATCATCAGGAAGAGTGGTTGAACAAGTCAAACTTATTATCTAAGGATCCCAAAATCTAATTAATATATTTAAAACTAAACAAATAACTGACAAACAAGTAGCTTATATTATAAATATAGTTATTATCCCAACTCTTGAATACTGAATTCACAATATTGTTCTATTAAAAACAACTTGTGAACAAATACTTTCTACACACCTAACAACAGCTAAATATAAGTCTAATCTTTCTTAAAGTATTCCTAATAGTGTTATATTAAACTATAATATTTATGGAATTAAAAATATATAGGATATACAACTTCAACACCATATCTCAAAATTTTTACTTCATCTTAACGATTCAAATCTCCTAGAAACAACTACTAAAATCTGTATACAACAACTACAAAACAATTTATGGTCTACTACAAATATTCTTTACTATTATAATCCAATTATCGATAGGAAAAATAAGTATTCTACTAACTTCAAAATAATTTAACTACTCCAACATTTAAATATACAAATAGATATACACTATAGTATAATATGGCTATATACTATTATACATATTACATATCCTCTTGAAAAACTACTCAACCAATATAACTCTTATAATACCTTTAAAAAACAATTAAAAACAAAAAACATACTTTACTTAGATCAACTTACTACTATAGATAATAGTACTCTTTTAAAATAGAAACATCTATCCTCACGAATTGGGTATCTACTCAAGGATAAAACTCTAACTTAGTTTAAATACTTTAAAAATACTTTAATTAAAAATACCTCTACAAGAAAACTTACTGAACAACTTGCACTCACATAAAATAACTATTTTAGTTATACAACTGAATATTTTAATAAAAACAAACAAAAATCATAGTTAATTACTAATAATAATAATAACTCAAATATTATAGACAAAGCCTAATTACTTAATATCCAACATAATACAATTTCTATTACTCATTGGACACATGATATCAACTATGCAATTACAGAATATTATCTAACTCTATCTATAACTTGCAGCCCTTGCTTCAGATATGATTTAAATTCAAACAGAATTAGAAACCAATGTACTGTTGATATTTCAGCTACTCTATCAACAAAATTTTGAAGAAGAAAAACTTCAAACAACCAAACTACAACACTCAAACTCAATGCAAACTACTTAGATTTAATATATGCAATTGCAAATAGAAATCTAATACATATACCTTCTATTTCGAATGTCTTTATTTACAACAATTCTGTCTTTGAACTATTTGAACTAAATAGCTCTTCTCTTAACTTAAACAACATTGCAATATCTAACTCCAACTTCACAGATCTAACTTTCTATACAGATAGATCTGTTTGCAACTTAATAACCAACAATTGCTCTATAGATATTAGTTGGGTACAAGTTGAAAACAACTAAATAACAAACTCTTTTGCTACATAAGTTCAATATTAGCCTTCATCTTATAAAACAGAATTATTCGCAATATTATCAGCAATTAGCACAGCTTCTCGAAACTGCAAAATTGATATTTATACTAATTCACAATCTGTAATATATAAATATCAAAAACTTACTCAAACAACTACAAACCCTTCACATGTTTACTTATACAACAACTGGCTAATCTAATACTCAATACTCAATCTTATTAAATCTTATAAACTTATAATTATACTCTACAAAGTATTAGCCTATAATAATAATGATTTTATAAAGCTGCTAATTCACATGCATAAACTCACCAAACTTTACTATTTCTGAATTTAAACATACTAATTTATATAATCCTAACTTTTCTATTATATGAGAAAACTTTAATATAGAACAATCCACTCGCAAACTTATCAAAACAATATGCAATGCCCATATTATTACAATGTAGTTATTACAAAACTGTAACCAAACGTAGGCTCATTTATATGACCAAGTTGACTAGAACTCAACATAGTTATATCTTAACAATAACAACAAATGATTACACAAATTTACTAACTTTAAGCTTAGTAAACTTAAAACTTTTTGTATTAAACTTCTATATAATAAACTATCTACACTATTATATCTACAAAAATACTACCCAACTATTATACCAAATATCAAATACTTTAAATACAACTAAATAGACTTTGAACTCTACTAGATCACAAATCACAACAATAATACTCTACATGAAATTACTTTACAATCAGTAACTAAAATCCTTAATACTACAAACTTAGAAATTACTCAAACTCAGCTTAATATATTACAAAACTCTATTATTTATTACTCTTCACTTCAACTATCCACAGATCTATTTAATACTATTAATCTAAATACATCACTTAAAAGGCTCATACTATATACACTTACTCAAATAATTTGACTATATACTAACTCACTTCAAACTACTTCATAGCTAACTATTAAGTTATTCTTTAAACTTAACCAAAAAATTTATGAACAACTATAGCTATCTTATTGTTTAGAATATGCAAACTAGAAATAATAGTATAATATTTATATACTATACTCAAATAACTAACCAAACTGAAGAAACAATAAACAATCTAATTGTAATCTTCAAGAACTGCATAACTCCTATAGCTCTTCTCCTCAATATAATCAAACTTCACCAACTAAACTTGCTATACAAAAACTTTCAGCTTGGCTATTACATTGGATTAAATATGACTTTTCTACAAACTCTATCCTCTCTAACCAAATCTAGATGAGTCTTGACCATTCTAGTAGGTTTAGGTTATAGATAATTCTAAATTAGCTTAGCTTTAGTATTATTTTAACTCTAGTCATTTTATTATTATCTGAGTTTCAATTCTTGCATATAATTTATTCTAAGTAGGTTTGTATAAACTCTTAACTATATTTTACCTAATAAAGATAGAGACAAGACCTCACCTCAACCTACAAGTTGAAATATAATAAAACAAATTGAATAGTTTTCTGATTTGCAACTTGAATAATATAATATTTCAATTAATAAATTACAACTGATTTATATATATACAAATACTACTTTTTTCAAATAATGATTATTAGAAAAAATTAGTCAGACAACTCTTTCTGACAATCATTTTGACCAAATTTGAAGCAAAAAGAAAACAGAAGAAAACATACAATTTCTATTAAGAACAAGCAGAAAAGCTACTAAGTAAAAGAAAGCAGAGAAAAAAAATACATATAACAAAATAAAAAAAAAGAAGAAAAGTCTGAAGAAACTCAAAATAATAAAGAAGTTTTGACTTTAGAACAGATGATATAAATTTTTTAAAAAATTTTAGGGAAACAAACAAATTCTGAGATACAGATCACTTGACATAATACAAACATGTACAAACTAAGATAAACAAAACACAATATAGGAAAATCTATATATTATATACTAAAGATTAGAAACAATACACACAAAACCAAAACTAGATAGCTCACAGATAACTAGAAAAAGTTATTGGAAATTACTAAAAAAAGTTAAAATCACCTCAAAGAATAGAAGATAGAGTTAAAGAGTATATAGAATAGAGCAAAAATAACAAGACTAGTAGAAGTAGTAACAAAAGAATATAGTAAAAAAATAATAGCCAAAAGAAGTGATGCAGTAATAAGTCTAGAAGACTATATAGACAAAATAATCACAGAGATTCTAGAAGTAGAAAGTAATATAGTAACAGTAGCTAGAGAATGGAGGAAAGTAATAAAGAGAGTAGCAATAACAGAAGGAATTGATAGAGTTAAATTAGTACTAGAGCAAATAACTCAGAATACAATAGTAAGAAGAGATGAACTAACAGTATCTGAGAATAAGAGTAAATTAGATATAGTAATGATAGGTCAAACAAATTTTCTGAAAATAGTTGAGAGTATAAAAGAAGTACAAGCTTTACCAAAAAGTCAACTTCTAGTAGAAAAAAGAAGCAAAGAAGATAACAGCCTAATGGAAGATGTTAAAGAAATCCAAAATAAAGAAATTGTTAAATCAAACCCAATCTCTAACTTAGATACTACAGAAAAATCAGAAGAGAATCTGATACCAGCAGAGTCTAACTCCTCTCTTGAAAAAAGTATCTGAGTACCAAGTAAAGATAGATGTGAAGGAAAAAAGATTATAAAAGCAAAAGTAGCAGCTATAAAAGTACTCAGAAATAATGCAAGCTATAGAGAAAAGTTATTAAGGTAGTCAATAGGAAGAAATGTTTACCTCAAAAAAATATCTGAAAAATTTGAGCAAGATAACTTGTGATATACTTTAATCTTTGACTGCAAGAAAAGCTATGAAGAAGCTAAGAAGAAATTAAAAAACAAAAAAGAAGAGTATGAGCAAGTCAAACTAATTTGTAAAGAAAATCTAAAAGAGAATAAGACTGCTCAATTTGCAGATAGCCAAGATATAAAGATTATTACTACAAATATTAAAGAAGTAAGAGAAGAACAGGTAAAAGCAAAACTAGAAGAAGTGCTAACAAGAAGGAAAAAGAAGGTTATAATTACTTCAGAACAACAAGAAGATATAAGTAATGAAAATATTAGAATACAGCAAAATTCTAATAACTCAAATAAAAATAGAGAAGAAAATACGATAATAGTTTAGGATTTATCAAACTAGGCTAAAAGAACTCAGATTTTTGAGATAGTTCGATTCATGAAAAGAGTAGAACATATCTCTTAGATTGTAGAGGGATGCAGGCAAATTTGCCTGCATAATTGCCTAAATATAGTAATAATTTACATTTTTAAAGATTTAAAATATCTAAATAAAAATTTATATATAAATATTTGAAAATAAGGATTACATTTTTGTAGTATTTATTTTTATATTATAAGACAAAAAG
>CAJVPM010001415.1:0-12117 GCA_910592325.1 Scutellospora calospora | reverse complement strand
CTGGATCAAGCGTTAGCTGGTATAACTGTCGAAAGCTGTACTCCTTCACCAACTCAGGATTTCTACTATATAGGTCCTCTGCCCGTAGATTATTTGTATGCACATATTATCCTGTGATTAACTACTGCTACACTAATATTTTTTCCTATCAAGATTTATTAGTGTGCGCATATCATCCTGTGATTAACTGCTGCTATACTACCAATGTCCGATTAACTTGATACAATTTAACTTACAGAGTTACAACTCCAGAAATGAACAGAGTTTACCATAAGTTAGGTACAAAGGTCCAGATAATTATTCAAATTCGTCGACAGTGGGATTTGAACCTCAGACCTCTTGCATAGTGGTCTGGCAACCTAACCACTACACTAAGATCGCCAGACCTCATAGTTAGAATAATTCAAAAAAAGCTAAGTAAGATATTTGTTAAAAAACAAATATTAAAAAGAGCAAACTTTATAAGCCTTTCTAATAAAAACATAATAGCTCTTATATACATATTAAATAATATTATCAAAGATATAGTACAAAGAAAAAATATTATTCTAAAATATATAAAAAGTTTTTGATTCTATAAGCATGTATGCTTTTAAGCTTGTATTAGAAAGAATAAAAATACTAAAAAATCTAATTAAATTTATTAAACAATTATTTAAAAACTAAGAAATAAGAATAAAAACTAAAATAAGCTTTACAGATTTTTTTGTAGCTAGTAATAAATAGATCAAGATGAAATAATTTTATTACTAATATTGAGAATATTTTATAATTCTTTGCTAACAGGTCTGGTGATCTTAGTGTAGTAGTTAGGTTGTTAGACTGTTATGCAAAAGATTTGGAGTTCAAATCCTATTGTCGACAAATTTGAATAAATTACTCAAATCTTTGCACCTAACTTATAGTAAACTCTGTTTGTTTCTAGAGTTGTAATTCTATAAATCATATTGCACCAATATCATTCAGATATTAGAAGTATAATAAGGTATTTGGAGAGACATAATGTTATATGAATAAATCTTGATAAAATCTACAGGCAGGAGACTTGCATAGTAGAAATCTTAAGTTAGTAAAGTAGTATAGCTTTTGATAGTCATACTTACTAATATTTAATTCAAAAAAGAAACTGTTATTCCAAAAATGTAGATTGAGAGAGATGCAAGTAAATCTATTTTACAAGAAGAATTAGTAACACCAACTTGGTTTAGTAGCTAACTAGATTAAGAGGATCTACTTTATAAAACATTCGAAGAGATCAATAAACAGAAAACTAGTAGAAAGCTATAGTAGAAACTAAGGTTATATGAATATCTACAAAAGTCTAAGCTAGGTAAATCTGTGAAATGGGTATGAACTGCTCTAGTAGATTTGCTTTGAGGTTAACTAGAACTCTGCAGGCTTACAATATGTTGAGCAATAAGCATACTGAGAGGATCTAAGCTAGAGTTGAAAAATAGATCTGTAACAAGCTAACTGGCTTAAGCAGTTAGATATTATAATGGTATTAGCTTGTAATAGTATAAGTTAGTTGAATAAAGTATTTAAATAGGTAACTCATAGGTAGGTTACAGATATAGCAACATAGTGTAAAACTAATCAAGTAGTCTATTGCTTGTGCAGCAGCCTACTTAAATTAGATAATGACTAAAGTTATACATATAGCTTATTATACACTTTTCATATAATTACAAACTATAAGGATTGCTTATATATAATCTTATATATCAAACCAATAAAAATTACCTGATAATATAAACTACTTAAAAAAAAAAAAATAATAATAATAATAATTCTTTGCTAACTAGAATCTAGTAGTTAAATCTCAGATATGAAATAAAACTATATTAGCTAACTAATATAGAAGAAAATAAATATAAAGTAGAAAGAGTAATAGTATTAATACTAGTTTATGCAGATAATACTACTTGGGTAGCTAGATCAAAAAACTTATTACAAGAAATTATACAAGTATCAAATAGTTTTTTTAAACTAAATAATATTAAAATAAATAATGCAAAATCAGAGTCAATAATATAGCAATTATATAAACAAGAAGCAAAAAAAAGCTTTATATAAATTAAAATATCTCTTATTAGAGTTAGAGTCAAAAAAACCAAAAGAGAATACAAGATTCTTAGAAGTATAGATCAGCTTAAAGGACTAAAAAAAGATAAGTATACTCTAATACAAGAAAGAAGTTGACAAAATAATAAGTATTTTAAGATTAAAAAAGCTCTTTGCTAATCAGATAATTTATATAAACAATATAGTATTGCTTCTAAAATTAGAATATCTGTTAGCAAATATATGTATCAAAAAAAGAAATTATAATTCAATATACTAACTTATAATTAAACTAATTAAATAAAAAATAAAGCTCCTTTTAATATGTACAAATACAATAGTACTCTATAGAAAAATATTTGAAATAATAAGCCTATAGCAAAAACATATTGAATATCATATATTAAAGCTATTTGTAAGAATTAATATAAATAGTATAGTAGGAACAACAATAATTATGATATTAAAGCAATTTTAACTAGATATTAGTATACTAGAATATGTATTAGTAGCAGAAAATACAAAAAAGAAAAAATTAAAATAGAAACTTAAGAACTAAAGTATTGTTATATGCAAAAAGCTTAGAAATATATATAATAAAAAATAAATTTACTGCAGACTAGAATATCTTAAAGAGATAGAATGAAAGAAAGTTTTGCATCAACAGTATTCTAAGTAAATATAATACAGAAAAGAGCTATATAGTTCTAAGCATATTTAATCTATAGCATATAAACTAGTTTCTAAATAACAAATAAAAAAAATACTTATATGAAAGTAACTAAAAATAAGAAAAAGGAAAATAGCAGATTGTGACAAGGAGAAAAGAAAACACTAACTAAAGAGAACTGAAGAAAAATATATAAGCAAGTCAAAGAAAATTAACAGGCTCAAAGCCTTATTAAAAAAAGAAGACCCTTAAAAGTTAACAAATGTAATAGAAAAAATAGAAGGTTGCTATAAGCAAATAAATATATATATATCAAGAATAATTAGAGTAAATACAAAAATAATTACTACAACAAGAAACTGATATAAAATACTGAAAAGAATAATAATAGAAGAAGGAAATAAGGTTTTAGATAGTATGCTAAAAGAACTAGAGCAAAAGCTTGAAGAGAAAGAAGAGCAAAAAGAAAAAGAAAATATGCTTAAGGAAAAAAAAAACTCTTTCCTGTAGATCTTAATTTACTAAGAAAAATAAACTACAGGAAAAGAAATACGGTTTACCACTTGCAATATCATATTTATATAACTAACTAATTAAACAAATATTTAGCAAATAGTAGAACGCATACAAGAACACAATAAGTAAAAGGAATAGAAAGACTACTCCTACAGCAACCTCCTCTAACAACAAGTGTTCGCTGACACCAATAATGTCAGCAACACACTAAGAAGATGATATAAATATGTCTGATACAACTACCTATTTAACACAAGATACTAACTCAAATAGTGAACAAAAAACTAACTAACAACTCAAAAAAAGAAAGACTAGTAGATACTCTTCATATCAAACCCAAAATATTTCTAATGAAATAACAACTACACCAGAAAAATAACAAAAAAAGGCAAATCTAGCTTACCTCTGACTATTACTAACATGACATCACAAAATATAATACAAACCAAAATAGGCAATATTCAAGCACAAAATCCTATGCAAACAACAGAAATATTCTCACACCTTGAACCAAATATAAACAATAACAACAACAAAGACACTAATTAGAATTTAGATATTGCATCAACAACAGACCTAGCAGGAATCAATACATATACTAAAACATACAGCCAAGCAGTAGCAGGATCTAGTAACCCAAAACAAATCAGCACCCAGACCTGACCCAACTCATAGAAACTTGAGTAAATTCAACTCGACAAGTATTCTCCTCATTAAAAACACTGCAGTTCGACAAAGAACTATAGACTCGTGATAAAATTATTACTGTTTTCTCTTCTCCAACAGAATTTCAAAAACTAATTGAGCACAAACTTTAATCTAAGCCTACTCAGAAATACATTCCACTGGGAATAAGTGTAAAACTCTTTTATTTTGATCACTTCTTTTTTAGAACCTTTATATGAAATAATAATTCAAGACTAGTTTATCAAAAAGAATTCCAATACTTACTTAATACAGCAATTGAAAAATACAAAACTCTCCACAATGCAGCAATTATCAATAAGAATAACAAAGATCAAATATTCAATATGCTAAGGAAAAAAATAGCAGTTGACTATTAGACTAACAAAAAATTCACTGAATTAGATACTCATGAAATCACTCGTTATACTCTATATCTCATTGGATTTGCTAAAATTCAGATTAAACTTGATTTTGACTCTCTAAAGAAAATAATTAATACAGCCAAAAGCAAATAACTAATCTCTTTACCTCTTACTCCAAGTGAAATACCAGAACCTATCCTTACTAAACTACTATTTACTCTTCTAATTACAGACTTAGGTAAAATTAGAGCTATTATAGCAAGTCTTCGAAATATATATATATTCGAAAGACTTCCTAAAGAATATATTACAGATAAAAGGATCCTATTACCCACTCACTCCAATTAGCTAAATAAAGAGACTAGCAGATTTTTCTCTATTACTACCTGTGCAGAACTACAAAATCTAAAAAACTACAAACAACACCTCCAAGCTCACTATCTTTTCAAAACTATTCCTCCAGAATATTTCAACTTCTCTTTACCTAAATCACCACTACCTCCAACTCACAATTACTTACTCCATGATTAAAAAGAATCTTCCCTTTTCATCTTAAAGATTCAGATAACTTCAAAGAATATATTAAAATTCTAAAAAAAGAATATGCATTTCTAATTTTACCAAATGATTATCTAATTAGTAAAAAACATCTTCCTGAAGATCTCTCTCAACTCAAGTTACCTGAACAAATTAACTTCCCTATAGAAAAAATGGACAATGTTTATCAATTCTTCTAAACTATTCTATCCTACTACAACCTACCAGATCCTCTTCCACTAAAATATATAAACTTCAACTACACTAAGAAACCTGATCTTCTACAAGATCCAAATCTAATAACTGAAGTCAATTTTACTCTTCCAATTGCAACTCCTAAAGAGTTAACTATAGCAGCATACGTACTTAGGAAATTCTATTACTTTCATACAATACCAGATAAATGGATAAACATCTCCAAAAAAAAAAACCTTAGAAACAACTACTGATAACAGACAGCTATCTAATAATAATGAGGATCTGAATAATATCCTCAAAACTAAACAACCAGCAATCAATCTACAGTTCCCGATAACAGACTAATTAAATATTCCTCAAGCAATAGAAATACTAAAACAATACTTCAACTGCAACAATATTCCAAATTTCTTATTCTCAGTTAATGATTTATCATCTTCACAATGAAATATATTTGACAACCTCCATACCACTACCACTAACAACTCACCACAAGATATTCTTATAGAAGAAAGTGACAAACTTAATTCCAATGAGTGATCAACAAAATACTACTCAAATAACTAGTATACCTAGCTATAACATACTAACAAATAATATTCCAAATATCAAAGAAAAAATTAATCTTATAACACACAATATTAGAGGGTTTAACTATCATGTTAAATGCCAACAATGGATAACTTATTGCTTACAAAATAATCTTCATATTATTTCAATTACAGAAACAAAACTAAAAGAATCTTTCTAACTATCACTTATCAACTCTGTATACAAAATATATACTTCTAATTATACTTCAGAATTATACTAACAAAGAGAATCAAGTCTTGGAACTGCACTTATGATACATAATACAGTGCAACTATATATACATAATATTATTACATTTCCAGGCACAGCTCTTTGCATAGATTTCTTCTTTCCAAATAACAAAACTCGTTTAATATCTGTATATCTTCTATCTAACAATCTAGATTTATTAAACTACATGTAAACACAAATTTCACTTTGGTTCACTGAAACAAAAAGAAGAAATTGGCATGCTATTATTCTTGGTGACTTCAACTCTAATAACTTCACCAGAAGAAGAATGAAAGATATAATCTTCACAGATCTCTCCACAAACAACTTTACTAGTCTACTTAATTTCTACAATATCACAACTTCTACCTGGCATTGAAACAACTCATCTTCTTAGATAGATGATATATAGGTCTCTCCTGATATTCTACTAGATATTGAAGTTCCTACTCTTACTAATGCTACTAGTATAACAGAAAGCGACCACATTATTATATCAACAACTTGGTATACAAACTTTATTCTATTCAAAATAAGGAACAAAAAGAAGAAACAGAAAATCTATTTTTATGAAAAGATGACAAAAGAAGATTGGGATGAATTTACCAACAAAGTCAACACTACTCTAACACTAAAATTAGAAAATAAACAAATATCTGACACCAAAATACTAAATCGATACTAGAATATTTGGGCTTCTAATATTATAAAAACTGCTAATCAATTAATTCTAATTATACATACTACACCTAAACTATTTTATATACTCTCTTTAAAAGCTTCAAAACTTCATTCAGCCTTGAAACATATTAACAAATGCCACTATATTCTAACTTCTACTTTATTTCTTTTCTCTATAGAATATATTACCTCTACACTAAACAAACACCTCATAAAAGCAATATCACTAGCAGAAGCTCCTAATATAATACTAAATCAACAGTTAATCAGCTCAGAAATTATGAACAACACACAAAGTTCATACTACTAACATATACTGAAAACAATTAAAGATCTCAAAAATACAATTTGGAAAAGCAGAAACGCTGAAAAAAACCTTGAACAGTCTGAACGCATTAAATACTACATACATCGCAGATATATAGACTTTAAAGACAATACAAGCAGAATAATCAATAGTATATTACAAAGACAACAAGATTGTATAAGTTTTGAGAAAATAATCACTTCTGACTCTGTTATCACAAAACTACAACAAATCAAAGAAACAACTCGAACTCATTTCCAAAATTGGACTAAATCAAATCCTACTGATGATTCCCTTTGGGAAGAATAAGAAAAATATTATGTACCAATATCAAAAATCAGCTCTAAAATATATCAACCATTAAGTTAACCAATTATGTTAGAAGAACTTAATTCTATGATAAAAGAAGCTCCAAAATACAAAGCAACAGGACCCCTTATGATTTCGAATAAAATACTTTAACATCTCTCACTCACAGTATTTATACAATTACTAAACATATTTAATACAAACTTAATACTCAAACAACTTCCAAAATATTGGTTAAACTCTAATATTTAGCCTATTCTAAAAAAAACACAATATTCTTTCGAACTAAATACTACAAGACCTATTACCTTAATTGACCATATTAGGAAAATATTTACTAAAATTATTACAAACAGATTATCTAATATCCTCAACAGATATGAAATACTCTCTTCACTCAACTTTGTCATGTTCCCAAGATAGTTCACTCTTCAACCAATATCCTAGCTAATATCTATAATTGAACATGCACTAACTACACAAAAAGAAGTTTGGCTCTTATTACAAGATATATCAAAGGCATTTGACTCAGTCCACATACCCACTCTCACCAAAGTATTAAATAAGATTCAAATTTCAAAACTGATTACTAACCTTTTAAACTTTTTACTTCTCAACTGTACTAACCAAGTAATCTTGATTATGAACTAACTAGACTATACTCTGTGAATGATAGAATAGACCAAGGAGAAATATTCTCTCTACTCCTATAGAAGATCTATTACAATCTATTAATATCACGAATACATAATGAATACCTAGGATACCGAGAAACAATCCCAAAATTACCTATTACAAAAACTATCTATACCTTGATCATAGCATATATGGATGACTCTCTTTGGATAGCACCTTCAAAGATATCTCTTCAAGAAATTCTCATAACTGCAAACTCTTTTTATAAATTTGCCAGAATCAAAGTCAATCTATCAAAGTCAATTTTAGCAACAAACTCACTTTCTGAAAACAGATACATCAATTTTAATGAGGAAAATATAGTTGCAATTGACAAATCTAAACTATTTAAATACTTAGGAGCATAGTTCATACTTACTTCTAATCCTACAAATACCCAAAAAATAATAATTCCAGAAGCCAACACCTGTATCACTAAGTTACAAAAATCACATATTACTGAAAAACAAGTAATATATATTATCAATAATGTTATAATGCCTTGAATTTCTTACTGACTTAATAGCTCTTTTCTTTTACATTCCTAATTATCTACACTTAATTGGCTAAACACAAATATAGTAAAACAAAAAGCAAGATTATTACATAGACTCCCAAACTCATTCCTTTATCACCCAGAAATATATGCCTTAAAAGATATGCAACAAATTTAAGAATTATATCTATCTTCAACTCTTCTGAGAAATTTGAACCATCAGAACTTTGACTCATCATTTCTAAAAATTAGACTTCAACAATTACAAGATTCTACTGCATCAAACCTTTCAATACTTTTATATCCTCTATTATTACCAAAAAAACAAAAAGATATATATACTAGGCAATCAATTATCATAATACACTCTTTACATATTCAATTCTTAAGAAATGAAGATATAAACTGGCTAATTTCTCTTGAGACAAAAGGTACTCCTATTAATGAAATAATAGTAAATCATCCCCAAGCATATATACTAAAACAACAACTAAATAAACACTTTATATACTATATTGAACAATTCCTTAACCACAATAATACAGAACTACTAAACTAGCAAGACTTCCATAACAACATATTTAAAATCTCTAGAAGTAGAACATCAAAGTGGTTTATTAAAATACAGGAACTCATCAGATCAACTGCAAATCCTACTACTTTACTGATTTTTCCTAATCCATTTACTTTAACTAAATAGATACTAAAAAAAAAATCTTGGGTCCTTACTTACAAATTTTTAATAGGAAGAACTAATCACTATGACGAACATTCAGCAACTATTTGTCACTATATTCGCTCAATTAACAATATACTTTATTCATATCTGGGATGTTCAAAAAAAGATCTAAAATCCAAAACAAAAGGATGCTACTTCAAACATGAAATTAAAAAATTATATACTTTATAAGTAGATTCGAAAAAAAAACTACATGCTAACTTTGATAATTTGCTTCTAACCAAATCATTTATAAACAAAATAGAAAAGAAAACAATACTACCTAATACCAAGTTTAGCCACCTATTAAATGTATTCTTACCATTTAATATCAACTTATAGAACTTATTAACAGCAAATAACTTCTTCTCTTGCTACTCTTCAATCTTTATATCATCATTTCTTCATTCACCTCACTATAACAACAAACCTTTAGTAATAGCTTCTTTCAATAATAATACTACAATATAGGGTTTTTTTAATAGCAGCTAGCCGAACAGCACTCAAATATGCTTAACACTATTTGTATTTTTAGCTACAACTTTTTTTCTAAATACAAATATTTCAATTACTTTTAATGACTCTTCATTTATTCAAATACTAGAAAATACTACAAAAATGCTAATACATACATCAGCTTCATTAGACAAATCTCATTATACCTTCATATTACTTACAATCAAAGCAATAATAACACTACTTAATCTCTTGTTTAACATTAATAAAGACTTAAAACATGTAGAAAAACCTGATAATATCTTAGAACTCAACATCAAACCTCAAGAATTTCTTTTCAACCAATTCATTCTATGCCTATTGACATTTCCCTGTACATATCATCTTTGAACTATTATAAAAGATAATCTTAAAATTACCAACAGTCTAAAATAGATAAATCAAAATCTGATCAAATATTGGATAAAGAATATAAGAGATATTAAATAGCCTAGTACTTTATTATATATATTATTTGAAAAAAAACTATTATCTCTACAGACTAACCTCGTTTATTTTAAATTAAAGAACTTCAAGGTTAAATTATTAGCAGAAGAACTTCCTAATCATCTTACCTTATATTATCATAATTCGAATAAGCACAAAAACTATTTTTGTTCTTAATATAATAAGGAACTAGAAGATAATGTATACCTAATATTATGTATTCATAACCCTACAACTATAGACTCTATAATTCAGGATACAATTTATATAATCTCTCAAGAATTAGACTTTACAACAACTAACATTATTGATTTTATATCAGCATTTAAATATCTTCATATTCAACAAGAAGTTCTACTTCGTATAATTACCTCAGCAACTTTAGCTCCATTTGACAAATACTCAGACAAAATCAAATATGCACTACTAATATATTACTTAATTATAAAATCAATATATCATAAGATTTAGTTATCTTCACGACAAATTATACATATATCTAGTCTTCCTACTTCAACTCTACTTATAGTAATACCTCTATCTAGCATAATTTTTTTCTCTCGTTTACATATTATAAACAAATTACTACAATATATAAATATTAAACATAATTCTCTTTCACTAATATACAAAGACTAGTGATCTATGACCTTGTTAGCATAGCTTAGGTTGAGAGTAAAGTAGCTCTTATCTCTACTTCCTTTTTTTCTTTTAATTGTATATATATTTTTTTTTTCTTACATATATCATCTTATTTGAATTAATAAAGAGTTAAAGGATAGACCTCATTGTTTAAAAAAAAAAAAAAAAAAAAAAAAAAGAAGATATGCCTAAGAAAAGAAGTAAAACAATTCAGTAAAAGAGCAAAGTAAAAAGGAATATTATCACAAGACAACAACAAATAAACTACAGACTATTGAGATTAGTCATATGAAAGAGAGTACTATAGCAAGAAAATTAACTATAAAAGGAAGAGAAGAGATAAACAATGTAGAAAATATTATATTACAAGAGATTATAAGTCTAAATAAAAAGCTAGAATATAAAGACAAAACAGCAATAAGCATTTTGTTTAAAGATAAGTCTGAAGCAAAAATACAAGCCTATCAGAGTTAAGAAGATTCTAGCACTTTATTAAGTAAAGCATTTCAGAGCTTACAAATAGATGAAGTCTCTTATAATATAGAATACAAAGATTTAGCAATATAAACAAAAAATATAATTCTCGAAGATACAGAAGATTCTCTTCTAAGAATATCACAAATAGAAATAAATAATACAAAAGAATATTGAAAAAAACAAATAGATTATGTAATTACAAACTATAAGGAGCCTATAGGAAACTTACTTGAAGACAGTTTGTGAATACCAAATAAGAATATATGTGAAAAACTAGAAGTATACAAAGTGAAGATTGCTATGATCTTATTTCTAGAAGATTAAAAGAAAAATAAATCAGATTTGTAGAAGAAACAATTTATAGAAGTAAATATATCAGCAAAATCGAAGAGTATTTTGTAAAAAGTAATTTATGAGTAGTTATAAGCTTTGACTAATTCAAAGAACTAAAAATTATAAAAGAGAAAATTGAAAAAAAAGAGATTAAATAGTACAAGGTAATTTTTGATAAATACAAAAAATAAGAAAACCCAAAGGTTGCTAGTGATATAGAAGAAAGATGAAAAGAAAATTTTAAAGAAAAAGCAGTAGTTAAAAGTGAATAGTTAGAGAGTGATAAAATTAAAAAACAACAAGTGCAAAGAAAATCAAAACAAAAAAATAAGTATATTACTAATATCACAGTTTGGGATCTTCTAATTTGAATAAAAAGATCTCAATTTTTTAAATCAGTATGATTCTTTGAAAGGATCAAGTATATAAAAATGATAAAAAGACAAAATAAGAAAACAAGAGCTAAGATAGAGTTTAAAATACATATGACAAATACAAAAGAGTTAGAAGAGATATAGTGTATTCTATTTTTAGAAGAATATCTTGTCGGAATTACTTTAGATTTAAATAATACTGAAAAACTAGAAGCATAAAACAAGTAATCAAGAAAACTAACAGATCTCCTTAGAGAAGAAGTAAATGAAGTACTCTTATGATGACAAATCAGAAGAATGAGAGCAAAAGCAATAACATATATTC
>CAJVPM010001414.1:0-12121 GCA_910592325.1 Scutellospora calospora | reverse complement strand
ATTTTATTATCTATAATTATTTTTTTAATATTTTTGTATTTTAAAAAAGTAAATCAGAGCTAAATAAATGCAAAAATGCAGGCAAATTTGTTTGCTTTAGCCTATAATCTAAGGGATAATAAAACCTAGTAGTATAAGGAACTCTACTAGAAATATAAAGGACAAAACACTAAAACAAATACTATAAAATCTGTGTATGTATTTGTTTATATCACTAATTTATCATTATCAATTTGTATAAAAGCTCATATGATGTATTCTTCAATTTAATAGGTATATTTCTAATTTGAGTAGAGTAAATATTACTGATCAACTCTTTTTGACGATCCTTTTTCCTAAAAATACGGAAAAGCAAAAAACAAAAATTTTATTGTGGATGATGAAGAAGTTCCTTTTACAATACAATAGTTTTTACAGAAGTCAACTAGACTTGCTACTAGGGACTTCTTTGTATATTTAACATGCAAGCTAAAAGTGATATTATACAAAATAACTAGCAGGTGAAGCCCTTGTATAAAAAATTTTAGTAAAGAAACGAAAAAGAGCTCTTTGTTAACGAAGTTGGTAAAAGAAAACTTAAGAATAGGGGACAATAAATTATTTTGTCTATACACTCCTTTGAGCCTTAGAAAACAATATTCTACCACAAGCTTTTCCCTCCTAGTCTTCCTCTCTTTTTCGACGAAAGTGGGAATCTAGGTTCTTCTCTACAAAAGATCAGCATTGTTTACTCCTTCTATTTTCAGAAATACCCTGTAGATATGCAACCTTATACAGTAAACAAAGTTATGTACTTTGTTTGTTGTTGTGTCCGTAACGTAATCTTGATGCTATAGGATTTAATTTTCTAAGATGGACTTTACGTTAGAAAGAGAATTATTCGAAATAGATTATAAGTTGCACAACTTAAAATTTTTAAGCCTAACTCAGGTTATAGGGTATTTGGTTATCTTTTTTCTTTTCTCTGTTTTTTGTTCTATATTAGTTTTCTTTACCTGTAGCAGGTTTTTCTAGTATAGACTTCGTTATAGACTATGACTACTTAGGTTTATACAATTTTTAATCTTTTTATATTTTGAGACTAGGTACTAACTTCGCTTTACTTAGTTCTGACTAGGTAGAGAGGGACCTAGGATCTTGATATATGGCTAGGAGTTGCCTTTGTTAATCAGATTCTAGGTGTCTGTATATACAGACTAAGGTTTTCGTGAGAAAATAGCTCCTACAGCAGATCAAACTTGGGCACCCTTGAGGCAGCCGAGTTAGTTCTAATTAGTCTAGAGAGAACAGATTAGTATAGTTTTATATATTAGATTGTTTTTTGCTTATTGTAAGCTTTTTCTTAATAAATGATAGGCAAGATTGCTTAAGATATAAAAAAAAAAAAAAAATATTACTGATCATTTTGAATATATGAGCTACATCACTACTTTTTATAAGAAAAAAATACTAAAAGCCAAATAATGAAGAGAAGAACTATAAGTGTAAAAGTACTAATAGTAAAAATTTGTAATAATATATATTATATAGAATAGTATATCTACTAAGTCTATATTCTTGCTATTGCTTAAATAAACTTATAAGATAATTTATAAAATACAAATAAAGAATAACTATTAATAAAGATAAAAATAAAGATAAAAATATTTAAAACTTATTTGATAATATTTCTATTCTATTCAAAAATGAACTCTATGAGTTCTTTAATACTTCAAAGAAAGCTGTAATGTTGTTATTTATTAAGTAATATAAACTGCTTAAAGTAATATACTTAGTAGAGTATAACTTTTCTTTTCTATAGAGAGTAAGGAGTTTAGAAATTCATTCAGCTTCTATTAAGATTACATTTGCCTTTTATTAGCCTAGTTTACTTTAAAAGGTTTGATTAATTTCTTTAAGCTTCAAGAAATTATTACTATAGGTTCTTCTTAATATTTCTAAATAATAGCAGGCTTCTAGAGTTCTAATTCTGCTTTTCTAATTCTTTGTTTAAGTTTTATTTTAGAATTTTAAGATTATTTTATCTAATTGTTTCTCAAAGAGAGAAGAAGAGAGAGAGCTGATTCTTATTGAAGATTTAACATAATTTGTAGAAAAATTATTTTGAATTTTTGTTTGAATATTTTTCTGAGAAAAGATCAGAGTTGTAAGAAGAGAGTTTTCTTGTTCTGTTCCTAAATTGTAACTAGTTAAAGAAGTAATATTTTCAATCAAAAAAGTTGTTTCTTTAGTTATTTCTTTATTAAGGTAGAATAGATCAAAATTGATTTTAGCAAGAAGTTGTTCAAAAGAGTCTGGTTCTGTTAAAAGTAGTATTTCCAAATTATTATCATTCTAAATATTTTTGTCTAAAAGTAGAGTTTCTATTAATCTTCTATTAATTAAAGAGAATTGAGTTCTTATAATTAATAAAGAAAAAATTAAAGAGATCAAATCTTCATTCTATTAGTTAAAAAAATTATTCTATGCATCCAAAGTTTCAGGTTACATTTGTTGAGTAGTAGTAGAGTCTATTTTAAGAATTTTATCAAAAAAGGTAATTTTTAAAAGATGAGAATTTTAAGGCTTTTTTAAATTTAGAGAAAATAAAAAAGAAAAGTATCTATTTATAAGTTTTAATATAATATGAAAAGAAATTTTCAATATTGTATAAATTAAATCTAATTCTAAAATAGGTTTTATAATATTTCAAGATTTTTTTCAAAAATCCTTTAATTTTCTATTACAATTACAGATTGCCAGTTCTGTTTTTCATAATATTTTGCTAATTTATCACTATTATAATATTTTAATAGTATTTTTCTTTCTTTGGTTCAAAGTTTATAAGATTCATTATTTAATTTTAATTGAATAATAAAAGATTTATCTTCAAATTTTGCAGAAGAGAGTTTACTAAGTCTTTTCTTTAAATCTATATTTTGTTACCAATTTTAAATTCTTTAGTATGAATCTTTGAGTCAAATTTAACTTTTTGTTTCTGTTATAATTTTTTTGTATTCCTTTGAGCTTTATTGTATTAGTAAAGTAATTCATCTATTAATTCAAATGCTCTATGAAGAATACTATTTTCTAAGTTTATTTCTTTATCTATTTCTTCTAGTTTGATTGATATAGCTATTTTTATTAGAAGTATAGCTTGTTAGCTATATACTAGTTGAAAAAAGAATATCTAGTAGTTATATATCTTTTGGTTTTGTATGTGAATACTATGACTAGTATATATATATCATAATTTTTATCTTTTTTATTCACTTTTATAAGAGAATTACAAGATATTCTATTTAATTATTTAACTATTCTATTGGTTTGAAAGTGGTAAGGAGAAGAGAATATATGTTTAATTAAAAACTTTTTATATAATATTCTTACTGTTTCACTAATAAAATTTTTTCTATTATTTGAGAGTATTATTTTAGGTACTCTTTGTTTACAAACTATTTCTTCAAATATAAATTTTGCTAATATTTCAATACCTTTATCAGATACTGCTTTTGCTTCTAGCTATCTAGTTAAATAGTTAGTAGTAACTATAATATAGTGATTGTTCTGTTTTGTTATTAGAAAAGATTCTACTAAGTCAATTCCTATATATTCAAAGACATATCTAACTTAAATAAAGAGAACAGGTTTTTTCTTTTTTTTTTTCCTTTTTTCTAGTATATTTTATATGATTAAACATAATTTTATATATCTCTATATATCTAATCTTAATAATATGTTTCAGATATTTTATAATATATTGCATCTGTTTCTAAATATCTATCAGTAGAGTATTCATATATCATGTAAAGAACTGGTTCTATTTTAGTCTATTTTATTACTCGTATAAGTTTGTTTAAGTTTTTTTTTATTCTTTTTGTATAGTAACTTATTTTTATGTTAATAGTATCTAGATTGTCTAAAAAGTGTCTGTTTTTTAAAGTCTATTAAGTTAGAGAAAAGTTCATCTATTTCTAAATTTTCTACTAAATTTTAATATTAGTTTAAATTCATATTTTAAAAATAGAAGTAAAATATATCTGGTTTAGTAATTTTAAGAGACTATTAATATTAGAATATTTCTGTTTAGGTTTATATATTATAGTAATATTATAGAGTTGTAGTTTCATTATTCATCATTTTAATCTTCCTTTAGGTAAAAAGAAAGAATTTTAACTATTGAAAGGCTGAATGGTTAGTAATTAGAGTAAAGTAGTAAGTTTCTAAATATTTATAAAATGATCTATAAGCTATACTATAGTAGCATATTCAGGTTCAGTAACACTATAGTTTATTTCTTTTTTTTCAAACTTTTACTTATATAAGCAACTGAATGTTCTTTTCTATCATCAGAGATATGACTAAGAGTAGCTTTATATCTATCATAAGAAGTATTAGTAGCAAGAATAAATTCTTCTTTATAATTAGAATAGATTAATATAAAAGCTGTTACTAATCTATACTTCAATTATTCAAATACTTTTTGACAATTGTCATCCTATTTGTATGGAGTATCCTTATACAATAGTTGATTTAGAGGTTGAGCAATTGTTAAGAAACTTTTAATAAATCTTCTATAATATCTTGTAAGTTCTAAAAATGATCAGATCTAAATAATATTTTTAGAAGATTGAATATTCTGTATAGCAATAATCTTTTCTAGGTCTGGAGAAATTCTTTTAGCTTTGATATTTTGCTTACATAAACAACTAAATATTCTTTTCTATTATTATAAATTTGACTAAGAGTAGCTCTATATCTATTATAAGAAGTATTAGTAGCAAAAATAAATTCTTCTTTTTTTTTTTTTATAGAATGAGGCCTTGTCTTGAATTTTATTGAGTTTAATAATATAAGGACAATATGATTATGTTATATTAATTGACTACTATTACCTAAGCTAGGGCTAGTTTACCTCTCGGCCTGTACTCTACTAGAGTGGGCCAAAGACCTCATCTAGATTTGGTATTGAATAGTTGCTATAAACATATCTGTGATATTGGATTTGGTATAGATTTTTGTCTAATTGTTAGTTTTATTTTTGGCTAACTGTGTAGTATAGTTGTGAGTGTGGATTTGTTCTGGAGAGGTTGGTGGAGTACCAATTGGTGCATTGCTTGAGGTAGAAGTAGGGATGGTGGCGGATAGCTGTTGGCATTATAGGATTCAGATTTGCTTGTATATTTGTTAGATAGTTTTATAGAGTAGGCATGTGCTGTGAGGAATTTTGTTAGCTGGAGTTGTTAGATGTTGGGAAAGGTTAGTAGTTAGAGTTGTTAGTATGAGGCTTTGGAGTATGAGGTTTGTGTCTGCTGAGAGGTGAGAAGAGGATATATTGAGATATTCAAATATAGTTTGGCAGATATCTGGTGTTAGATCCTAGTATATTTCCTTGATGTATTTGTTTATGTACTTGGTAGTGACTGTATTGATAATATTGGAAAGTGGGGTGGAATTGTTAGAGCAGATAATTCAGTAGGTATTAGTCTCAGTAGCAAGTTTGCATCATTGGGATTCTGCTGTAGCTATTTTTTTTGGGTGGTGTATATGGAGGTTTTGCTAGGTTGTAAGTTTGTCCATAAAGAGTTTTATTTTAAATGCTTTAATTGTTGAGTATTTGGAAGAGGTTTGTAGGCTGTTTGGTGTATTATGCATATTAATATATTTGTAGGTAGCTTCCTAGTCTGTAGTATTACGTATGCTGTTCCAGTTTTGTATTCGTTATTGCAAGTACCAGGTAGCAGTATAGTTAGCTTGTTGTATATGTTTGATTACTGTTCAGGTTTTGTTATCAATTGGTGTTTGTTGGAAGATAGGAATAAAGGTATTATAATCAATATTGGTAGCTACAAAGGTAAGTATAGGTATCTGAAGGAGGTTAGCAGTAAGCTTGTTTGTACTTTCAGTAAGATTTACTTGTAGTTGAGTATTTGTTTGTGCAACTAAAATGAAGATGAGATGCCATAGGGGCTAGTGTTTAACCTTTTAGATTTTGTTGAATCGATAGGATGTTTGTGAGTTTAGAAAGTTGTATATATTGATAATAGAGTTGGATGTAGTATTGATTACAATATTGTAGTTTGGTGGGAGTATGAGAAGTATAGTAATGATTGGAGTACAAATTGCTCTAGTATAAGATTGCCATTGATTAATTTGAGAAATGAAAGTGTTAGTATTATTTAGGTTCCAGTTGAATAGTATACTTGTTTGTATAGTTTTAGGATAGTTAATATATGATGTGATATCAATAGTATATTGGTGTTGGTAGAAGAAGATACTTCTTAAGTTTTGTATTAGTTCAGTTGCTGGTCCAAGTTGGAAGATAGTAGTGATAAGGTTTTGTTCATTGTGTCTGTAAGTAGTAGTAGAGGTATTAGTGGAGTTGCAGTTATTTGGTTTCAAGTGAGATGTTAAGTGGATATCGTCGATATTAGATTGGAGTAAGTAGGTATATAAGACTCAAATAGGTAGTAGATAGATAGTTTTAGTTTGTATAGTGTAGTGGTTGAAGCTATTTAGAGATATTGTTAGTTCACATTCTGTATATTTGTGAAGTTGTAGTTTGTTGTTAGTAGGTATGAGTATCTAGTGTATAATGTTGGTATATAGTTGTTGGGGTTTAGTACTTCTACTAATAATTGTAGTATTTTTATAAGTTGTGGTAATCCATATGTGTTTGGTAGGTTCCTTGATAAGTAGAGTGTAGGGGTTTAGAAAAATGAGTTTGCTAGTAAGGTTAAGTAGTTCAGAGTTGATTTGAGTAGTTAGAACTGATGTTAATTGATACAACTATTTGGGTACAGGTCATCGAGGAGTTTTGTTAGTAGTGTGTGCAATAAAATTCTATGATAGTGAGGTAGTGTTGTTGTAGTTAGTAATCTGCTCAATAGCAAAGATATTCATCTTATTCATTTTTGCTTTAATAGCATGTGAATTTGAGCATTAGTTGATTAGTTAGTTGATACTATATTCTTTGTAGTTGAGAGTAATTGGCTATAAGTTCATTCTACTTAGTATAGTAATTCTGAGTTTATACATTTCTATAATGATGGTTGTGGTAGTGGTATGATTATGTGGAGTAGTAGAATAAAGTTAGCAGAGAGTAAGATATTTTGAGTTGTGGAAGCAGCATTCTGAAGTTGTTGAAGATATATGCATATTGTTGTATTATTGTTGTGGTTGAAGTCATTTAGGAGCGTAGTTGTATTAGAGATATGATGTTGAATTTAGTTGTCCCATAATTGTTGTAGGTTGTAGATTTGGTGATGAAAAAGAGTAGAGTTAGGTATTGATGTAGCTATTCTAGCTTTGTGCTTAATGATAGTAGTATATTTTCTAGTGAGATTATTGCAAGTCAATAGAGATATAATTGTGTTTAGGATATGGTAATTGAATCTAGGTATTATAACAGTATTAATTATGTAAATGCATTGCTTGTCAGTGATTTTTTTCTTTTTGATAAGTGTAAATACTTGATTAATTTTATTAGTAATAATTTTATGAATAGGTATGTGATTTTTGTAGGTGGTGAAATAATATCCCAGGAATCTAAAGGTGTCTTTAGGCTTAATAGGAGTTAGAGTAATATTGTTGAAGTATATAGGGGCTTATTAGGAGAATTGTTGTTAGTGCATAGGAAGGATTTTGTAGGATTGATATTGATTTTTGCAAGTTTATAGAAGGATGATGCTATGTTGATAATTTGTTGAAGTTGCAATTATGTGTAAGCTATCCAAAGTGTATCGTCTATGTATACTAGTACTGGAGTATTGAAAGAAGTGATTTTGTTAGAAGAAGGAGTTAGGCTAGTAGTTGTAGAGAGCGTGTAGCCTTTGTAAGTATTAGAGATAGTAGAGAGAAGTAGGTCGTAGTATATATGCTATAGTATGAAAGTGATTGTTTCATCCTAGTTGATGCCATCTTGTACAGTATATAAGTCTGTATTTTTGAGGTTAGTAATAATTTAGTTTTGACGTTGTGAGTAGATGTCGAGGATGATTTGTTGTATTGTTTTTGAGACCTTGATTCTATTGAGAGCTTTTATTAGTAGTAGGATATGAACTATATTATAGGCTTTACTCATGTCCTGTGATAGGGTCCAGATCTCTTTATTTTGTGAAGAGGCATCTTCTAGGATATGTCGTAGTATTTGAATAGGTGTAGTGGTAGTCGAATATGGTAGAGCAATATAGTTGTGTAGGTTTAAGATAGGATATTGGTTAAGTATAGTATTTATATAGTTAGTAATAATTTTAGTGTAGATTTTTTGTGTATATTCAATAAGAGTAATTGGGTAGATGTAGTTCAGTTCTCCTGTAAATATTGGTTTCTTGGATATGGGGAAGATGTTGTTTTGTTTCCAATTCTTAGATATCTTTTGTGTGATGAGGCATTTGTTAAGTAGTAGTAAGAGTAGTTTATGGAAGATGTTGTCAGCTTTTTTGATCATTTTGTTAGATATTATTATAAGGCCAGATGCTTTGTTACATGGGGAGTTGTTAATAGTAATAAGTAGTTCTTGAGGAGTGATGGGATCATCTAGGTTCTGGTATCAGGATTGTTGAATGTATGGTTTGGGCTAGTATTCTTGTTGCCAGTTCGGCTATTCTGATAGGTCGAAAGGGTTATATTTTGTCCATTGTTTATAGTGAGCTTTAATCTGTTGTTTGATTTGTATGGATTCGTGTATTAGTTCTGATGCAATGCAAATATTGTAGAAGATTGCAGGTTTGTAGTATCATTCGAAGATACTGTTAATCATTGAAGTAGTATTGTTAGTAAAGTCATTATATCTTTTGGTTATTTATTGTTGGATCTGTTTATTTTGTGCAGTATTATTCTCAATATTTCGTGCAGTGTAGATTGTTTTCTGGTATGCTTTGAGGTTTTGTATGAGGAGAGTTATATTAGGAAGTGATAGTTGGTGTAGTAGGATTAAAGGGATTTCGAGATTAGTGTTGTGGTTAATTTGAGTAATTTTGGAGTTGAGGTTTGGTATTATGTTTGTAATAGCTAGAACTTCTGATATTCTGTTGAGATTAGTTAGGGTTTGTATGATGTTGTTGATATTGTTGAGAGCACTATGAAGTTTAGTTGCAGCAAGAGAGAAGGTTTTGTAGATTTTGTTAGTTCAGTAAGAAAAGGGTATATTTTTATTTGCTGATGTAAGTATAGCTATTTGGAGAATATGCTATAGTTTGTTGATAGATGTGTTGGTGTTTATAATAGTATCCATTTGTTGAGTAAGATAGGATGTGATTGCTGTTTAGAAGTTGTCCAACTTTTTGGTATTTATAGCTTTGTAACTGTAGATTTTGTGGTGTGATTGTTTAGTGAGTTTTGAGAGTTTATATATTAAGTTGAAAAGCCAATAAATTTCTATTATTTGATGGTCCTATGAGTAATAAGTTCAGGATTATAAAGTGTTAGAGTGCTGAACATGTGGATTAGTTGTCTGGGGATCCATATTTCATCTATTTGGCTACTTGAATCAGCTCTTTGCCAGGTAGATGTATATGAGAGGAGATGGTTAATAGTAGGAATAAAGTTGCTATTAGTAAGGTATTTGAAGAGATTAGATAGGAGGTTCTAGCTAAGGTTATGATTAAAGTCTCCAGTAATGATTAGATATATCTGTTTGGTTTGTGCTTGTTTAATCCAATCTATGATTTGTTGTTATATGTTGAGCCTGAGTTGTATATAATTGGATAGTAGATATATTGAGATAAATCTAATTCAGTTTTTGTGTGAGAAGTAAAAGTCAATAGCGATAGCAGTGCCAGGTAAAGTTTAGATGTTGTGGATATAAGATCTTAGGTAAGAGCAGATCATAATTGCAGTACCTAAACTAGATTGTTGTGTATAAGTAGAGCTAGGTAGATTGTTGTTAGATGTATAGAAGAGATATGCAGAGTTAGATAGTGAGATGTTATGTCAGGAGTTTTCAGATAGCTTGGTTTCAGTGATGCTGATTATATCGTAGTTGTTGTTGTGACAATATTCTGTCCATAGTTGTTGCTTGATGATAATATTAAACCCTTGTACGTTATATGTAGCTATTTTGAAAGAGTAAGATATAGTTAGCCTTTGGGGTATAGCAGTATGAGTACTTGTAGATAAGGAGAAAGTAGTGTTAGTTAGATTGTTAAAGATATTGAAGGATAGTATAGGGTTGTTTGTATTAGTTGTTTGTTGTTAGTATGTTTTCATGTTTTAGGTTGGATAAAAAGGTCCCAAGTAGAGATAGGTAGAGGTAGTAAGTTTAAGAGATAGTTAGATATTTGGTTGACAATATAGTTTTGTCGTAGAATTTGTAAAGTAGAATTGATTTCTTTCTGTGTTGTAATAGGAATGTTGATATTAATTTGTTTTGTATTTAGTTGGTTTTGAAGTTCTTCTAGAGATGTAGGGATATCTGATAGAGTGTTAGTCTTTTTGTCAGTTGTAGCTAGGTTTTTCCCTTTAGTATTTGTAGATATATTAATTCATTGATCTGGGATTTTGTTGAAGTAGTAGTGAATACAGAAGGTCTTTACTGTATCGATTAGTTGTTGTTGTGATGTGATTGGGAATAAGATGCTATGGTTGATAGTAATAGATATTCTGTTAGGGAAAAGTGGTTTGTTAGTTGGGTTAGCAGTCATTATGCATGTTGGAATTAGGAATATGATCTTATATCTTTTTGATACTTTGTTGGAAGAATTCCTTGGCTATGTCATCTTCAGTGATAGAGTAAGTAAAGTTAGTATCTGTTTGAATTTTGATTGGATCTTGTAGTAGAGTTTGTTTAGTAATAAAGTAGTCATTAGATATCATTTTGAATATGTAATGTTTGCGTAAGAAGGTGACAATAGTAGTAATATTAGTGCTGAGATCACTTGTATCGAGTGGAAAGAGTGTGCAGACTGAGTGGTTGAGCTCATAATAGGTACTAGGTAGTTGGGTTTGAGAAGGAGAAAGTCGAAATATGAGTCAGATAGATTGCCTTTGAAGTTGTAGAAATTGTGAAGTTTGTTGCAATAAAAGGAGAGGTGGTTGAGGTTTTTTTATTTTATAATTAGGAAGAAGTTTTTTAGTTCCTTATTGAGGTTTGTAGGGTTGCTAGAGAGTGGAGGTAGTTTGATGAAGTAGCTACTAGGTAATTGCAAGAAAGAATAAATTTTTCTAAGTGTTATGACCATTCCTTTAGTATTGTTACGATTAGTGATTAGAAGTTCAAAAGGGAGTAGTCTTTGTATTTGTTCTGTTATTAAGGAAGGGTCTTCTGGTAGTGAGACAAGTAGAGATAGTTGAGCTTTGTTAATTGCTTGTTTGAGTTCGTTCTATTCAATTTTGTCTAGTCATATAAATCCTCTGCAATATTGAATAATTTTAGCTATGTGAAAGAGACTTAAGCATGTAAGGTTAGTGCTAAGCAAGTATTGAATAGCTATATAGATTTTAAGTATTTTTAGAATAGTATTTCTGGTTTCTCAATTGAGAATTGTGATGTTGTGGATATGTTTGTAGTTGTTGGTTGCTGTTGTGAGCATTTTTTCGAATTGTGTTTAGTGTGCAAGAGTAGTCTGTTTATTGTGAATAAAGGAGGTAAAAAATTAAGTATCGAAGTATTTAAATTTTAGTATTATAGCTAGTGGAATATTATATAAAATAGGTTTGGTTTGTAGTTTGTAAGTAATGAAATCTTGAATGCTTTCCGCAGATTCAAGTGCATTGATAATATGGTCTTAGTGCTAAGTAGATATGTTGAAGCTATCAAGTTTAGAGTTCATATTATCTATGAGTTTGTCTGGCTATGTTTCACTAATATTATAGCTATTATTAAAGAAATTTGTGTCTTAGAAAGAGTTGTTTTGGAGTACTTAGCTATAGAAGAGTTTGGTGTTAGTATTTCCAGATCCTGAGCTATTCAAGTATAGGTCATGTGAATATTCCTCTAGTTCGTTTTCATCCATATATATGTCATGTGTTTTGCAAGATGCAGGAGATGCTAATTGACTAGCTTGTATTTTTAGAGGTGTGGACGATGTTAGTATATTATGTGTAACTTCCTCTATTTAATCTGCTCATGATTGGTTTTGGTGATCTGTTATACTATGGTCTTCTGATACTGTTTGTATATAGAGGTTTGTGTTTTGGGTGT
>CAJVPM010001413.1:0-12122 GCA_910592325.1 Scutellospora calospora | reverse complement strand
ACAAACTCTAATAGCATAGAATTAGATTTATAAAAAATACTAAATTCAAAAAAAAAAAATACTAATACTATACTAACTCAACTTATTCCTAACAAAACTTTCTTCTACTCAAATGCTCTAACTAAAGACTTACTAAAACCTCATACTAAAACTAACAAACCTAAACCAAATCTAGTATATATAACTAGCTTGCTAACTTTCTGAAATAAAACCTAATACCAAACTCCAAACTAAATTATCTTTTCAACTCTTTAACTTTCTTAAAGAAAATCTCTTTAACTTTACTCTAGAATAAACATCTTTCAAATACTTCATCTGCACAATAGCTAGCCAAAGACCTTAGTTTTTAACAGAACTTATTTATAAGACAAATCTAAATATTAACTTCAATGTAACAATTCACTTTGACTTTATTGAATTATCTTTAAAAAATTTATTACTAAAATTTACTACTATTTTATTTACTAAGATGAATTATAGAAAGATCTTTGTATCTCCTATTACTATTCTACCTCACAAAATTTAAAACTGTCTTTAAATTTGCCTGAATATAGCAAGTCTTCACCTCTACTTAACTAACAACTTTCAATCTATTAATTTTACAAAATTCAGTGAAGACTTCAAACTTAGACCAAAAAGGTTTAAAATTAATTCAACAATTAAATATACTAACTAAGAAAAAGAATACTTTACTATTTTATCAGACTTGAGATTTAATATTAAAGTATTATTTAACATTTCTAAAACACTCTTTCTTAACTTAAATATCCTATCTTTAAAAAACTCTGTAAATAATCTTAACAAATAGTTTGAGAAAATCTTCTCTGCTTACTCTCACTAATTTGACAAACCTATTGACAAACAAAAAACTCTTACTTATTTCAAATACCAAATCAGACAATACTTTATTCTTTATTTAGCCAAACTTCTTCTAGAAAAATATAAAATGAAAAAACCTAATTCTTATTATGAATGCCAAATAGAAGCAACTTGATTCTATAACTACTATATTCTCATATATACAAATAAAATATGCAAATATCTTAAAGCAACTAATAAATTAGATAAACTAGATACTGCAAATAAAGAAAAAGATAAAAAAGAACAAACTAAACAATATAACTCTGACAAGTTGTTTAAAGCAGTTATAAAATATTTAAAGATTGCTTATCTACTTAATGAGAGTAAGTAGTAGAAAGCTCTATTTTTGAACACTTCTATTTTTTATATTAACAGAGAATATAAAGCTATCTTAAAAGCTAAAATACCTACTTAACTTCTTAATAAGTTAGCTGACTAAACAGAGAAACATGCATATATAGCTAACAATATCAAAACAAATACTAAATATCAAAACTATTATTTTTACTAATATCTAACAGTCTATCATAACTATGCTACTCAAAACTATAAAATAAATCTTCTTGACAAAGAAGAAGATATCAAATTTTTAACTAAACAACTAATTAATATATACTTTCTAGTACACATAATCATATATTATAATATCATACTCAACAATATACCAACATATAATACAATAACTGAATTCTATAAAACAATAGCTGTACTAGAGGCTGAAAAGATTTTAAAAGAAAAATTCAATATTAACTTCAAACCAGTAGAAATAGTAGACTCATTATTCTTAGAAATTAAACAAACTCCCTTTTTTCAATAAGCTTGTCTTCTACAAATCTATTAATTTCTCTTAATCTTGTAGAAGATATTTGTATAGTAGCCCTATTACTAATACAACTGAAACAACAAGGACTACTACCATGCTATAATAAATATCTAATATACTACAAACTTTCTCTCTTAAATAATAATCAAATAATCAAATCCTTTTTTGTTTATCTAAAATCATACAAATTTAACTATAAAACAATATTTTCCTTTAATCCTAAACTTGGTAAAACATATATATATACTTCTAATAATATATACTTACTTAACAACCACTTGTTTATAGAGTTATACTAACTTCTAATATACTACAACTTACTATTAAAATCACAAACTTATCTAACTACTAATTCTAATCTTAATCTTATTATAGTAATCTATAATATGCAAGGCTTCAATATTCTAACTAAAAGACAACTCTGAGAAGAATACTGTATAAAAGAAAATTTTAATATTACTAGTATTACTAAGACTAAACTAAACATTTTACAATAATAAAAATTTCTAAATATTAAAAACTTTTTCTACTTTTGAGCAAGCTTTGAAAACTTAGCTAAAAAAAACTACACTTATAATAAATAATAATTTCAAGCTATTTATTCATAATATATTAACATATCATAAAGAAGATATTGCTATCAATCTTTTCTTCAAATATGACTTAAAATTTAGAATCATTTTAGTTTATTTATCAATCTCAAACAAATCTAATAGAGATTTAGCTCAAGAAAAAACTATATAATAGATTCAGTAAGCTCTTAGCTTAAATCTTCTTTCTATTATTCTAAGAGATTTTAATACATCTACTAACTATACATCTAGTGCTTCTTCTAAAATATGATTATTATTTTATTTACATAGTATTAATATATATGATCTGACTAACTATATAGCTAATCAACAAAATATCTAGCAAAGTAGTAGATATTGTAGCAAAATTAATTATATCTAGACATACTATCCAACTATACAATTTCTAACAGAATTTTATTATGAAGATTAACTAATAGTGATCATAAAATTCTGATCTTCAAATAGTTTTTTCCTTTTACTCTTTCTGCAAAAAATAGAAACCAAACTAAAACTAAACAAAGAATTTTTAACTACAAAAGAATAACTACAGAATTATAGTAAGAATTTACTAACCAAACAAATTCTAATCTACTCACAAACAATACCTACTCTTAATACAAACAACAAAATCTTTAGAAACTACTTGGCATAAAATTTAAACTAATATTATTCAAGTAGCTCTTTCTAAGATTTCTAACAAAAAGTTTATAACAAAAAACTTCTATTATGCTTTCTTTCCTAAGGTAACAAAGCTACACCTAGATCTTAAAATTCTAGAAGAAGCAATTAAAAAAGTAAAAAAATATCTAAACAACTACAAAACCCTATATCTAGATTTTTCTACCACAATTAATGATATCAATTCTCAATATACTTTTAATATTTCTCAACTCCTACTAAATATTAACTTAATTTCAAGCTAGATTTCCTTTTTCAAAGACTGCTAAAAAACTCTTTATAATGCTCATCAAATAAGAGAATATATTAACTAAGCTATAAACAAAAGATATGATTTTTTTTGAACCAAACCTACTAAAATGATTAATAGTATTTTAGACAGATACAATAAATCTATATATTTTAATAATATCAAAATACATAATGAAATTATAACAGAACCCTCTGTCATTAAGTCAGCTATTCAATAATACTTTTATAAATAGATTACTCATTAAAGTCTTAACCAAACAATTTTTAACTCTAACTGGAATGAAGAATACAAACCTTCTCTAGATATCAAATTTGAATAGTATAACTTTATATTAACAGAAATTACTACTGAAGAAGTTACAGAAACTCTAAGCAACTTGTTTAATAATAAGGCCTATAGACCTTCTAAAATCAGTTATAAAATGATTAGGCATTTAGATTTAAATACAATTCAAGCTATTACTGTACTACTTAACTACTACCTAATAATACAAACAATTTCTAAATAATAGAAAGACAACTATATTTTTTCTATTCTAAAAAAACCTACTTTTGATAATGATCTTAATAATATATATCCAATTAGCCTAATTGAACATATTAAAAAACTCTATACAAATATCTTAACTACTCAACTTAGCCTAATCTTTACTTCTTACAATATTTTTAATCTATATAATTATATAGCTTTACCAGAAAATAGAACAAATACTCTAATACATATTTCTAACAATATTATTAAAGACTCTTATTGCAACAAAAAAGAGCTATAGCTCTTGTCTCATAATATAAGCAAAGTTTATAACTCAGTTAACCTTGACCTCCTTAAACTAGCCCTTGAACATATTTAAATTCCTTTTTAATTATATAATATTATAACAAATTAACTAACTAATTGTACAAATAGAGTTATTACAAATCTAGATCTTACTGAATTCTACAATATTAAAAATAGTATTAACTAAGGAGAAATAATAACTCTTCTACTATAGAATATCTATTATGATCTCTTAATTAACAAAATTTCAACTTTTACTAAGGCTATACTATGTTTACAACTTGTAAAGATTCTATTCTCATACATAAGTATAAAAATCTTAAAGTATTATCTTCTATACTAGCTTATATAGATGATATACTTTGATAACAAACTCAAAATCAAACTTAGAATCAATAATACAAACTATAATATCCTTTTATCAAATAGCTAATATCTAAATTAATTTGCACAAATCAGTTCTTACTACTAATTCTAAAAAACAATCTTATTTAAACTTTATTAATTCATCTATACAACTATAACAACCTAATATACTATTCAAATTTCTTAGATGTTAGTTTACCTTAAATGACAAACAAACTTAACAAACCAAACTTATTACTAATAAAATATTTCACTTAATTAATACTCTTAAAACCAAATATATAACTGACAAACAGGTCAGTTATATCATCAACTCAGTTATTATACCTATTTTTGAATACTATTTCTACAATATTATCCTCTCTCAAACAATATGCAACAAAATTCTTAGCTCATATCTCTCATTTGCTAAATACAAATCTAACCTTGCTATAACAACACCAAATAGTACTCTACTCAACTACAACATTTATAGTATTAAAAATATTTGGGATATTCAACTCTAATACTATATCTCTAATTTTCTAATTAGACTTTGTAATACTAGACTCTTAAGTATTTTTACTAAGATTAGATTACAACAACTCCAAAACAATCTGTAGTCTACCACAAATATTTTTTAACATCTATAACCATAAATTGATAGTCTAAATAAACATTTAACAAATTTTAAAATTATTCTCCTCTTTAACTATTTAAATATTCTTATTCTAACAAATATTAACAACTTCTAACCTTATTTCATTTAAAATCTTTTTCTTAAAATACTAGTCTATTTGGGTAACTTTATTTAATTACATTAAATCTTTTAACCTCACTATTAACTTTCACAAAGTACAAGTATATAGTGATAATATATATAATAATAATACAGATTATCTAGCTAAATATTATCTACTCTTACCCTTCTTTAAATTTAATTATACCAATATCTACAACTTCTATCATATATTACAGTTTGAAAACTTTTTAGCAGAGCAACTTATATGAAAGCTAATTAAGAATATATACAATTCTCATATTATAGTTTTATGGTCCTCTCAAAAAAGAATGCAAAATATCTCTTCTATCTTTCAATACATTAACTAAAATACAACATAGCTTTTTCTCAACAACAACTAAAAATATTCATTCAACTTTACTACCTTTTAACTTAGTTATCAAAAATCTTTTTATATTAAAAACTTATTAAATGAATTTCTAACACTTTTTCACTTATACTAACTCTACCCAAACACTATTACACATAATAATGTTTATTATGTAGCAATTAGGAAGACTCTCAACATTAGATTTTTTGCTTAAACAACTTATCTGTCCATATTTTAATACTTTAAACAATTCATGAATTTTTTACTTTAACATCATTTGATCTTTCTACTTAAGCAACTCAGGAACTATATTACAAACCAACCTCCTACTTATCTCTTTAGTATCAACAAACTTTTCAAAACTACCTAATAATTAAAACTACACTTCAAGAATTTATATCTTCTTCTTTTATTAAATTACTTGCTTCATGTACTGATACTTATAAAACTGCTACTAAACTCACTACCTGTTTCTTTCTTAAACTCTCTAATAATTTTTACAAACAAATTGAAAACCTTACTGCTTAAAACTTGCTGAATAGAAAAATCAAAACAATATTTCTAAATGTCTTCAAAAACTCTTTACTCACAATATCTCTTACATACAAGCTACTTTTTATTTTTTATTTTTTATTTTTTTTATTAAATAATGTCATAGTTAAAACTTTATTTTTAAAAAAAAGTTAGAACATAAGTTCTATATTAAAGATTTCAAAACTATATTTGTATTATATAAGTTTAACTTTTAGTTAAACAAGGCATCCAATGTGATATTACATTCTCTATTTTCTATATAAATACTATATTTAACTATTTCAAATTAAATTTTAGTTTAGAACAGGTTAGAGGAGATCTAAGGTGTTAATTATAATATTATAAAGTTGAAGTTAATAGAGAAGAGCCTTGTATGAACTATTTTTTAATTTCAAGTTCAAAGTTATTTGTTTGATTTGATGTGATATTTGTATTTAGAATTGGTAGAGTTGTTAGATCAGAAAATTTGATACATTTGGTTTTAGAAATAATGTTTTGAGCTAGTTCCTATTTATGTTGATATTGATTTCATAGAGACCAAATATCTTAGTAGAACTAGTTTAGAAGGTCATTTGACAAGTTGATTAAAAGTAGTTCTGTTTGTTTTTGAACTAGTAATTGTTGTGATTTTAAGTGAAGTTAGTAAATTATTAATAATATTAATAAGTGATTGATGAATATTAGATTATTTTTTTTGCAGATAAGAATATGTAAAGTGTTTTTAGTATTTAAATATTATATATAGTTTGATATAGTGTATAGATATGGATAGCGAATATTGAGATTTTGCATAATAGATAAGTTATTTGTTAAAATTTTAATATGAAAGGAGTATTTTAAGGAATTGTTTTTTAAAGAATTTAAGATTTTAAACTTTAGAGCCTATTTGATATATATAATACTATCAAAGAATTTGAGTGTAAACCAAGCACTAGTCGAATTTGGAAAATTTAGCACTCTAGATTTCAGCAGCTAATCAGCAAAAAATAACAAATATCATCAATAAATTAGCAATAGCTAAAATCTAGCTTCAAAAATTTATTATGAATACTGAATAATAAATGTTTAATTACTAACAAAAATCACTAAAAATCAGCAGAAAAAATGCAGTAATAAAGATATCAGGCTTATTAAGACTAAAATTAGCTAAAAAATTATTATAGCTGATTTTTGCATTACAAATGACGAATATTGTTCAAATTGTTTTTTTAATAAAGAACTCATAAAAAATCAGCATAAAAATAGTCATATCGAAGATATCAGCATGTAATTAGCACATTACAATATAAATTTATTACAAATGATAAATGATGAATATTATTCAAATTGTTTCTTTAATAAAAGAACTTGTAAAAAAATTGGCATAAAAATAGCCATATCGAAGATATCAGCATGTAATCAGTATATTATAATATAAATTCATTACAAATGATGAATATTGTTCGAATTGTTTTTTTAATAAAAGAACTCATAAAAAATCAGTATAAAAATAGCTATATTGAAGATATTAGCATGTAATCAGCGCATTACAATATAAATTCATTACAAATAACAAATATTGTTCGAATTGTTTCTTTAATAAAAGAATTCATAAAAAAATCAGCATAAAAATAGCCATATCAAAGATATCAGTATGTAATTAGCATATTACAATATAATTTTGTAACAAATAACAAATATTGTTCGAATTGTTATTTTAATAAAAGAACTTGTAAAAAAATCAGTATAAAAATAGCTATATCGAAGATATTAGCATATAATCAGCACATTACAATATAAATTCATTACAAATGATGAATATTGTTCGAATAGTTTCTTTAAAAAACAACTCGTAAAAAATTGGCATAAAAATAGCTATATTGAAGATATTAGCATGTAATCAGCATATTTGCAATTACAATGACTTTTGTTCGAATATTTTCTTTAAGGAAACAACTCATAAAAAAATTTAGCAATTTTAATTTTATTATGAAAGATGAATCTTATCATCATAGTAATAAATCATCTAAAAATCAGTATATAACATTTAATAATTAAAAAGAAAAATCAGTTTAAATTATCTAATTGCTATTATTCGGACATAAAAATACAGATATAGTACTATTTTTATACTGAATAATAGTGATTAAGTACCAATTTCTAACTGCTTTATGATTTTTTAAAGAAAATTTATATTTTATTTTGAAAATACAATAAATACAAAATGTCAAATATTAAATTTATGATTTATAGGAATTATAGCTAAATATTCTTTTAAATTCTTTGATTTAAAATTTTATACTTAAAGGATATAAATTGATCAAAAATATTATGAATCAGAATAATGCAGTCACGTTTTGCTAGATAGAATTCAGGTTTCTATAATTCGATATTATAAGTTCTATCATCATCAGTACTACTGAAGTAGTATTGTGAACTAACTAGTTTATACTATCGAATGTAGGTTAATTTATGTTCTACAAGTCTATTCAGCAGATTTACAGAGTGTTCAAAAAAGTATTGGACTTGTTCAGGATATGAATTAACACTTTTATCAGTATTTACAAACTGAGCTAAAACAAATGAACTTTTTATATACCAAAAAGACATATCAAAACCAAATGTTTTAGATCTAATTCTATATCTTCCATATTGTTCTGCTCAATTTTGAACTACAATAGATTCATCTAGGTCATCAGCGAAAGGTTTTCTAAAATTTTGTATCACATATGCACCTTCATAATATTCTACAAGCAAATCTAATATTTTGGAAGGAATGATCATATTCTGTTTTTATGGTAGCAATAATTTACCAGGAAACCGTTCAGAATCAGTATATTTCGTCTAATAAAAATTCATCAGTATCTAAAAGAAACCCTACAGAAGACCTATTATTCAACAGTTTCAGATCTTTTAAGTTAGGAGTAGAAGTTGTTAAACTAACAATTTAACTATTATTCAACAATCTTCACATAAGTTTAGACTCAATCTTTCGATTGCTATTCAGCAATGATCCTAATATTCTATTCATCCTTTCAAATAAAAAATACAAAATGAATAGAGCAGACTATAATCATATGCACATTCACATAAATGCAATGAAAGGTGAAGATTCGAAATAATTTTTTCAGGTCCATATTATCTCTCTATCAACTTTATCAGTTTAATTAACCTTTTATTATCTTTCTGCATCATATTATATCTTATAATTCAACATACTAAAATCTGACAAACTTTTACAAAATATGCTAAAATTTGTTGATCTATGTTCAAAAGTGTTCCCAAAGAACAACAGTAGCATTAATTGCAAAAAAATTTCACTATTGATCAGTAGTAAAGTTCACAAATCCTTCACTACTATCTATATTTCTAAGGATTTTGCTGATATCTGATAGTATTTGGAATTTACTTGCTATGCTTTGCACTTTCATTAGTTATTGTATATCAATATGCCTTTATCGATCTATAATTACCTAACAATCCACTTAGCAATAGCTAGAAAAATGCAATGCATTGGGTCAACGATAATATGCCAAATAGGATTAAAATAGTTTAAACGAAATAATTTAGACCATTGGATACTTTCATCTTTAACAAAATGCTTTCTCTCTGCATCAGACTTATAATGCCTCTATTAAAGAGCTTTTTGCTAATGTATTGCTAAATCTTTTTGAATAAACCTTTCATTCATATTTTGCATGCCACTGAAATTAAATTTTCTGTTAATATAATTAGCTTTTTTCTTATAATGATGACATACTACTAATGCCAAAATATGCCCACATAACTTTTGAGCTGCTGGAACATTACATGAACTAATATTAATACTGCACGAATTATTTTTTCTCCTGAAGATTCAGCTATCGAATTTAATACCATATCCTGCTAAAAAGAATCTAATTCGTTAACAACTAGAGAAAGATAGTAGTTTATTTTTTGTAAACTCACTTCATTTAGCCTAGGTAATATGCTAAGAACTAGCATATTTTCATGCTTAAAGTGAATGTCACATAGCAAGTTTGCAATAGATGTATATAGTATACTGATACTATATAGTATACTATCGAATAGTTGAAACCAGTTAAGATTGATCGTCAAACCTAAATGAGAATTTGCCTTTTTAGCACAAAAAAATAATTCTGAATCTTCATCGAATGGTACATCCTTGAATATTTTTTAGATATTACAATTATAAATATCATATAAAAGATTGTGAGAACTTGACTGATTTACCTAATACTGAAGGTTATTCTTAAAGCCTAGACAGTTGTAAAAATTAGCTAATTGTTGCCTAATTGGGCTGACTAGAAAAATAATCTCTAGTCAATTTATGATCCTTCCATTCAACAACTTAGATTGCGTAGATAAATCAGTACTGCAAAGCTTTCTTCTTCTAATTGTCGAATTAGGAAATTCGATATATGAATACTTCATAACTGATTTTTGGTTATTATATTAAAAATCGATTATATTCTGTTTATTATATAATTTATGATACTTAGAACATATTACATAACTAACGAATTTGTCAGATAATCTAAGTGACATACAAAAATTATTAAATTGGACACTACTAATTTTAATTAATATAAGTTGTATAAATTTTAGAAGTATATTAGTTGCAATGTTAGATAAATTGAATTGCATTTAAAAATTCATTACCCATAATAGAATCTATATAGATTGGTCTGCTAATACATTAGTAAAATCTGATAGGAGATCAAAATTAGGTGCTGAATAGTTTTCAAAAGTATCTACATTTTCGTCGCTTTCTTCTCCAGAATTGGTACTGGTTTCAGAAAAATCGGTATCTTCTGTATATATCTCAAATATCTCATTAACATCTTCATTCATTGCTAATATTCCACCAAATTCAGCTAAACTACTAATATCAAAAGATATAGTTCGAACTAATAGTGAATATCTAGCTCTAGGCTGAAAACTAGATTCACTCTCCAAAGGTACTAAAGTATCAAGAGTTTCTTCTTGTGAAAAGCTTGAACTTTTGGATATTTGCTCTGGTTGCAGTGACAAAAAGAGTATATCTAAAGATAAATCTGATGTTTGTCTTTTTACTAATATTTGGGATTTGTACTCATGAGCAAGTTTTGTTCTAAAATCAACAAGTTTTCTATTACAACTAATGCAATTACAAATAACTTTTTTTTTTTGTTCTTTAGTTGTTTTTTAGGTATGTCTTCTTTTAAGATAGATGAAATTGAGTGCTTTCTTGATAACTTGTTTCTTAGATTTCAGGTTATAAGAATAATAAAGAGTAAATTTTTTTTTTTAAAAGTCAAATGTGTTTTGTAAAAAAAATTAATACGAATGTGTGCTTTTATATAAAGAAAATTGATATACTAAATTTATATATATATATAAAATTATTACATAATAACTAAAACAATAAAATCAAATTCAGTATAATGAAATCAAATTCGATAGCTAAATTGTATTAACAAATAATATTAATTCAGCTGAATGATGATCAATAGGCTAATTAGTGTTGATTGTTGCAAATTAGACAATGGCAATAGCTGCAATTAATATTTGTCATACTTATTTTTATGTAGTTAATCAGAAATTCGATCAAATTAGTAAAACATTGTTTTAATTTCTTATTGTAGATATCTAATATTAATTTTTTAGTACTAATATTATTGAATTCGATTGCATAGGAACTTTCGATTATTGTTTTTATTATACAAAAATTAATTTACTCTTTATACCTGATTCTGCATAAGAAATTTACTTAATGAATTTTGATCATGTATTATCTAATTTGTTATACAAACACATAAGATTAAAAGAAATAATTTAGCAATTTTAGTATTAATATTATCGAATTTGATCGTATAGGAACTTTCGATTATTGTTTTTGTTGTACAAAATTAATTTACTCATTATACCTGATTCTGCATAAGAAATTTACTTAATAAATTTTGATCATATACTATCTAATGTGTTATACAAATACGTAAAAATATTTCAGTATAAAATTTATAAAAGCTAAGGTTCTTTCTCATAAATTTTGTTTTTTGTCACTACTTCATATAAGCTTTTTTGGCTTTTTTCATTTAAACAGAATTAATTTTTATTATAAATAGTATTAAAAATCTTGTTGGATTAGTAAATTTTGTCCTTTTAGATATTTTATAAAGAATCTAATAGTTTGATCAGAATTT
>CAJVPM010001412.1:0-12126 GCA_910592325.1 Scutellospora calospora | reverse complement strand
AAAAAAAAAAAAAAAAAAAAAAAAAAAAAAAAAAAAAAAAAAAAAAAAAAAAAAAAAAAAAAAAAAAAAAAAATCAAGCTATTTAAAAAAAAAAAAAAAGATTCGACTTTCAAATTACTAAAGGCCTTGAAATCTTTTAATGTTGCAAGATATACTTTAATTCTTAGGTATGATATGTATTAACAAAAAAAAGAAAAAAAATATTAAAAAAATATTACTATGTTACTATTTCGAAGTAATGTTTTCTACACAGCAAATAAAGATTAAATGTCATTAAAAAAAAAAGTTTTCACCCTTTAAACTCTTCAAATAAATTTAAATGTTGTGTAAGAAAAAAAATGCATCTGAAGAAGAAAAAAAAAAAATCTATATAAATCATATATCTCATGATTACCTAATGATCTATGATCATCAGACAATTTCATGATGGACCTGGCTTTAAGCGACCTCTATTTTTAGTAATAAATATGTTTATTTTTAACTATTTTTATACAGATCTTTTACTTTTTTAGTAATTTTGTTAAGATTTTTTAAAAATCTTAGCTGTATATAGATTGCTCAAGTCCTCATTAACTAGTTATAACTATAACTAATACCCTTCAGTTAGAGATTTTTGACTGACCAGTTATATTTCTAACTGATGCTCTAATTTAATAAATTTAAATTTGAAGTGATCAGTATACAAAATACATATAAAATAAATTATTTAGAGATAATATTACTGTATCATTATCTCCAAGATTTTTATTTTGTAATACTAATATATATTAATGTAATTTACTTTATTTTTGTCATGTGAAATTTTGTATAATTACAAGAGTATTATTAAATAAAATCTTGAAGATGATGATAATATTATCATTATTTTTAATAAATTAAATTATTAAGATATTCAAGTTTAATAAGTTGTAATTGATATAAACTTAGCTTATTGTTATCATTATTATATCATAAAAAATATCTTTGAATTATATAATCTTTATTATTATCTAGCAGAAGTTAGACTTGTTAAGAAAATCTCTATTTGATTATTAAATTATCTAGGTTATCCAAGTAATTTACTATATATCTCAAGTGATCATATAGTAATAATTTTTACTCAGATCTAATTCTTATTATCTAGTTATTATTATATATGTTAGTGTTAAATATAACCAAACAATTTGTGATATTCTAAACTAAGCAATAATTTAGTATCATATAGTTTTTGAAATATTGCTTAGTTTTGGACGTCACAAATTGTTTGAATAATATTACTAGTAGTATTATCAATATAAATAAAAGAATAAATAGTTTTAAAATACCTAATTTTTTTATTGGGTTTTTTTCTAAGCAGTTATTATATATTTTATTACTATTTAATATTTATATAACTATTTTTTTTATTTATTTATTTATTTATTTATTTATTTTCAATAAACTGTCTGCAGATTTTTATTAAATATTATTTTTGAGTTATATTTGTTAATAAGAATACAATTAGTTATATATACAACTTTAGTTATTATCTATTTAAAGGTTCTGCTATGTAGGTTACCTACCAATTGCTATACCTAGTATCAGCTTGTAGATACTCTATTTAAATTCTCTGACATCATAGTGAAACTTTATTTTTAACCTAATATTTATAATCTATGCTAATCTTGTACTGTCTTATTTGAGAACTACTTAGACTAACTTGTACTTCAAATTGATTTCATAAGACTAAGCTCTATTACAAAGTATCCCAATAAGTTCTATTTTAGTGAGAACTTGTAGATGACCCCAACTATACTATGCTATAGTCTAATTAAGCTAGTATATACCCTTATTAGTATTCATACAACCTCAGTTTCTTTTATAGCTCTCTACTAAATTAGTCTAATTCTTCTGAATGTTTTATAAGATAGATCCTCCCAAATCTAGTTAGCTACCAAATCAGATTGGTGTTACTATTCATGTAACATTATATCATACTTAACTTTTCTGTTATATTATGAACTTACTTACACCTACTTGGTCTGTATATTCATTCCTAGACTTTCTTCAGATCAAGTGTCAAGTTAGCATGACCATTGAAATATGTACTATATCATCTAACTCAGGATTTCTACTATACAGATCCTCTGCCTATAGATCCTATCAAGATTTATTCATATAATATTATATTAGATCTGACTTTTCTATTACACTTCTAATACCTAATTGATATTAGTACAACATGATTTACAGAATTACAACTCCTAGAAACAGACAAGGTTTACTATAAGTTAGATACAAAGGTTTAAGTAATTATTCAAATTCATCAACAATAGGATTTGAACTCCAGACCTCTTATATAGTAGTCTGGCAACCTAACCATTATACTAAGATTACCAGATTCTTATATAACTATTAATTTATTTAACCATTAATTTATTATTTATTCTTTTAAAAATATTTATTATATAAAATATATTAATTAAATATATATTAATAATTAACTATAAATATATCAAATTATTGCTACATACTATAATATAAAAATAATATAATTAATAGCTATACATATTAAATATCATAGCTATTTGATCAAATATTAACTAGTCATTTATCAGTTATAATGGTTATTTGACCATATAACTGACTATGATCAAGCAATTATAAGTCAATAACTGATAATAACTGATGACTAACTGTAGCTGACTGAACTCATCCCTAATGCTAGAATCTCTATAAAAGTCAAGAATTAGTATAACTGAAATATATACTGCGAATTGTCTAAATAATCTTAGATAGGGTCTGGCCTGGTTACATTTTCTAGTTCACACTAGGTTAGACTCGTCTAGAGAGTTGGTTATACAGAGGTTTGGGATTAACTAATCTGATATAAACTACTCAAACTATTCAAAAATACAACTAAGATGTAATTCTAATTGGATTAACTTGATCTGAGTTTAAGGTTACTTGGGTGAGTTGTTGATTATTAAATTGGGTCTTGAGATTATATTGAGGTTTATACTGATCTTCTTTTTGAATGTTATAGGACTTAATCACATTATCAGAGTATCATGTTTTGATCATAATTTGGTCATAATTTGAGTTACAATTTAGATATCACAAGGTTTCAATTTTACTAGTGAGTCAATTTTACAATTATGATATTGATCAATTATTTAATCAATTCAGAATACAATAAAAGAGTATGCAATATGACAATTTGAGCACTTCTACTCTAATTACTAAAAACTAATATTTAACAAAAAACTATTAAGGAACAAGACTAATTCAATTTCTCAACAAGATGATTTATAATGATAATAATTTTAAAAGGTAAAATTTATAATAAGAACGATTTTTTTAAAGGAAGATTTTTAGACTTGGATACTTCTACTTTTTATTGATTTTGAAGTTTTTAATACCAAATATCTGCTCGTTATTGAGGTCAAAAGTGAGCACTTTTATACATATTCTTTACATATTGTCTGAGGCTAACAACTCTACCTCCAACCAAAAGAAATAGTGTGACAGTGTCACTAAGAAATCCAAGACACAGTGTAATGTGATACTACCTAAAAGAGAGGTGAGATTTGATTTGGCATGGGTTAAGATGGTAATGAAACGTTTAAGCAAAGATAAGGATTTTATTTGTTTTATTGATCAGGATTGAGATGTTGTCTCCTCTCTCTTACATGTTGTTAAATTTACATTTCTTTTATAACATTTTTGGAAGCACAGAAAAGAAATATAAAAGAAAGAAAAAGAACTAAAATGAAGGTTTCACTTCGTTAATTTCAATGAACAGCCTTAAAAATTTATCAAGGCGCTGCGACACGGCCACGAACTTATTCTGATATGGTTAACTTATCCTTTTGACATCTCTAAGCCACATTTTGACAATCGGGTTAATTATTCATTATTATTGTTCGTCATGGAACCCATTCCTTTGCTGAACGAACAACTTCCATGGCCAACAATACATCTGTGCTTAACACGAAGTACAGTATGGGATGAGGTCGCGGAACAAGCCACCTGATATCACGTGGGCATACTTTGCGAGCATCGTGTACTTTCTGGAATTTAGGTTTTGTGCTTCGGGTGCGGTGGGGGGGCCGTAGCTGGACACAATGTCGAGCAGAAAATTCAAGAACAAAGAAATTAGCAGATTATCAAGTTACTCAAAATTTATTACAGTTCGATCAATCTCATCACCTGACGGTCCAGTGACTCACAATAATGTCCCGCCTTGTGACTTCATTCGCAAGCGGGTCATCAATGCCTTTTTGAGTTTAACTATGAATTTGTCGATTAGCGGTCCTGCAGGATCTTCACATGCGATCCGGGTCCCATTTGGCATGTGGGTCTTGGATCAGTTCTTGGGCTTCACAAATCGCTTTGAGACACAGGTCCTTTCTTTTTCTGGTATACCGATTTTGCCTCTGACAATATACAATGAATTTCTAAAATTTCATAAATTTATAAAAATTCGCAAATCTTCTAAACTTTCCAAATTTCCCAAATTTACAAAATTTCGCAAATTTACTAAATTCTCCAAATTTCTTAGTTTTCCGATATTTGTCTAATTTTCGTGATTTATTAAATTTTCGAAATTTTCGAAATTTCGAAAATTTCGATGATCACCTTCCAGACCGAGCGCAGTATCGAGATAGGTAATTTCACCCCTAACAACCTTAATATCTAAATCTAGTAATAAATTTACTAAAATGGGAATCCATAAGTCAAATAAACGGCGTTGTCAAAGCTAACAAGCAGCTCAAAAAAGTTTAGAGAAACGTTGATTTGAAGTCAGGCCTTAAGAAAGTGCGAACCCAAAGAAAAAACAATCAAGAACCATATTGCAAGAAATTCAGTCACTACAATTCGGGTAAGAAGTCGCATCAAACTTCTTTAATAATTTATTAACTTCATAAAATAATAACTTATACGATTAATTTGTATATATTGATATGTATCGATATATTAATTTTATTATTGTTATTGTATAATATATTCAAAATCTGTGATAATTGATTTTTATAAGATACCGCATATCATATAGTTTTGTCAAACATAGTTGACTGAATACCCCAATGAAACATTCTATGAGCTAATTACATCATTAGCTTTTGAAGCTAAAAATATTTAAGTAAATACAAGATATATAGCCCTTAAAATTGCCTACGTATTATAAACCAAAATATTGCACAAATCAAGGTCAAGTTCCAAAGAATAAGAAATTTATATTTTCATAATAAAAAAAATACCTAACGAAAAAATTTATATAATGTTGTACTAATTAAACACAATACTAAATATAATACTACACGTGATTATACATGCGACAGATATATATTCGGTGCTGTCACTTCACCGACAGTCATTTCACCGAAAGTTCATTTAGCCGACATCACATAGGGTTAGGTTTAGGGTTTTATTAGTTTCAGGTATATATTTTTAGTAAATTGTCACTTGGCGTGATGTCGGCTAAATGAGCTGTCGATGAAATGATTGTCGGTGAAATGATACGGATCCCAGATATATATTTAGTTACTCAATGTAAACATACGGATTTTTTATTGCTTCAAAATGTCAAAGAAAATATCAAATATTTTTACCAAAACAACTAATAATTTTAATAAAGATAGTAATTCTCTTGATGAAGTTGTTAAAGAATTATGCAATCTGTATAATGAAGAAAAATCTAAATTCAAAAGTACGGTATTAATTTTTGAAATATTTGATCAATTTATAGCCGAAAAAAAGCAAAGTCCAGATAATATTATCAATTGGTGTTTGAATGATGAAATAAATCCTACGGTACAAACATGGTAAATGGGTTGAAGAGGATAAACATAAGGCATTCATTTATTATCAAAAATCTGCTGATATGGATGATGCTAAAGGAACATTTGAAGTTGGTAATTGTTATTATCGTGGGTATGGAGTTGAAATGGATTATCATAAGGCATTCATTTATTTTCAAAAATCTGCTGATATGGGTGATGCTATGGGAACATATATGGTTGGTTATTGTTATGATAGTGGAATTGGAGTTGAAAAGGATGAAGATAAGGCATTTATTTATTATCTAAAATCAGCAGAAATGGGTGATGCAGTTGGAATGTCTTCCGTTGGAAAATGTTATCGAAATGGAAATGGAATAACAAGAGACATACAAAAAGCAAACTATTGGTATCAAAGGTAAACAAAGAGTTTAAATAGATTTTTTGATATTAATTCACTTCATATTCACATAATAAATTTAAGTGTTAAATAAACAATTAGAGAGAAAAGTATAGCGGCAGGTAAATTCCATTGTTAATTCAATTTATGCAAAAACTTCTGGTTTTGAATTTATCATTTACCAGAACTCTGACTTATATGTCCCCAATTAGATTTGTTATGTCCAGTAAATGATAAATTCAAAGTCAGAACATTAATTGGCACTCAATTATTCATATGACTTAAAACTTATTAACAAGAATTTATGATTACGTAATAGTCACAGAAGAATCGATAGTTAAAAGTTCAGACATTGATGATGATTTAAAAAAAATATTGATCGAAAATAAATATCTGTTAACTTGGATTCCTTATAATGAATTTGAAAATATAGAATTGATAGGCGAAGGTGGATTTGCAACTGTATACTTTGCTAATTGGTTTGATAAAAGTTGTTGTAGAAGAAGAAAATTTGCACTTAAATTACTTCATAAATCAAATGGCTGTAATGATGAATTCATAAAGGAGGTAAAAAAAGTATTTAGTATATTTAATTATTATTAATTTAATAATTAATTAAAATCTTTTTGATTATAAGTTGAAGGCATACTGCGATATTGGCCTTAAAAATCCAACATTTTTAACCTGTTTCGGACTATCAAGACACAACATTTCTAAAGATTATATTCTTGTTATGGAGTATGCTAATAAGGGTTCTTTACGTAAAAATCTTCACGATATAGTACAAATGGAATGGGAAAAAAAGTTAAATGTTTTGGTTTGCATTGCATTTGATCTTAAAATAATTCATTCTCAAAATCTTATTCACCGAGATTTGCATAGTGGGAATATCCTGCAAAGTAACTTGCGTAATGCATATATTGCTGATTTAGGACTTTCAATATCTGCTAATATAAAATCAGAGTTCGAACATGAAGGAATTTATGGAGTTTTGCCATATATTACTCTTGAAATTTTAAATAGAAAACCATATACTAAAGCGTCCGATATTTATTCGTTTGGAATAATTATGTGGGAAATTTTACATGGAAAACCTGTTATCCTTGAGCAAAAATTTAAATTACAATCCAATTTACAGTTTCAATTACAAATTTGTGATGGTTTGCGACCACCTATCATCAAAGGTACAGCTTTATGTTATTTAGATCTTATGAAAAGATGTTGGAATAAAGCTCCAGAAAACCGACCATCAGCTGATGAAATCTACGATATTTTTCTTGAATGGCAAAACAATAGTGATATTTTATTGAAATTATCCGAGTATGATAAGAAAACACAAAATATTTCAAGTGAACATATCGATATGCAAACATATATTGAAACAAGTTATAAAAGCAAACTTATTTTATACAATAGTAATTATAATTTATTAATAAAATTTATTAATTATTCTATTTTATATTAATATTCTTTTTCAATCTTTTTTTATAGATAGTAAATTACACGATCTGGAAATAAATGAATCTGAGTAGGAGTAGACATAACAAGAATTAGTCAATTAAATGAATTGGGATTAATTTATGTTTATTTATTTGCAATATAACTTATTATGATATTCGGTTGTTCGTTTTAATTTTATTAGAGGATTCCACACAAGTTTGGTCAAACTCTTGAAAAATTTTATGAAAGCATTTGTTCACAAATATTTTCATGATGGTTGTATTAATTAATTGTATTTACTTTTTTTAAGAAATCTATATAAAAATTGATATTAAGATAGTACTAGAAAAACGGTCTTTTTGGGAATATGAACAAAATTGCATGAACATACGTTCAAACTGCAAATTAAATCACAGGAGACGTGATAAAAACAATTTGGTTGCAAAAAATCTTTGCGTCTATTTCCTTTTTGCTTTTATTGCTTCATATTCCTAAATATTTTTTTCAATTAGTTGTTGTTTCTGTGCAAATCATATCTCGCCCTTTGATTGTTTCCGCATCTCTTCTTTTCATTGACAAAACATAAATTTTATTTAAAATCAGAATATTAAATGTTTATTTTTTCTGAGATATTGTTATAATCGCAATGAAACTAATGAAATCATTGGTTAAGCGAATATGTTTATGTTAAGTTTAATTTAGCTGGAGCAGAGGGGAAAACCTAAGAGCCTTACTCTTAAGAATTTTTCTGATATCCGGTTCCAGCCCCTAAATTAACTTTTAGATCATCCCCTGTGGAAACTTTAATCAACTATTCGGATCTTATTTAAAAAAGTCAAACTATTTTGTAGAACTGATTGTCACGATTTTAATGCGCTTTAGTTCTAGAACATTATATTTTTTTTCCTTATTCTTTTCCTGTATATTGTTGGTAAAAATAAATAGATGGTACGACATATTAATTAGATATTAATAGGGTGATCATTTGTTGATTTGACACCGCACGTTGGTAAATAGATAGCACTGCACGGTGTTAGTTCAATACCGTGAGGTGTCGTCTAATTAAACAGAAATTATATAAGTGATCGCATTTTCCTTTAATAAAGATATCAAATTGCATGATTCGTTTTAACCCCATAACATATTCGCCTTACCTAACTATCCACACGATAATAACCCTTCCCTATAATCGCTTGTTAAATAAAAAAACTGTGTTCTTGTTATAAATAAGCTGTGAACACTTCCATTTTGATTGTTTAAAGATTCGACTTGTAACCTTGATAGTAAAGGCAGTAGGTATTGAGACCGAAGCGAAGCCTTGTAAAGACTATCATAACTCGAATCCCGTGACATCATATATTAAGTAACAAATAAGATAAAGAGTAGTAGGTGCAATAGTCAAGCCACTGATATAAGGTGTGAAATGGCATGCGAAAAATAGGCGTGAACCAATCAAGTGCTGAGAATTGTACATGCATATTAACTTGCCTGTAAACCATACACTACGTTGCACATTGTACAAACTCCGTTCCTGGTATATTAATATATTATACGTATTAATTTGAATATGTTCGGTCAAAATGTAGCTAAATTAGCATTTAAATATTTAATATAAATAATTTTTCTGGCAACTTTTTTTTAATCCGCAAAATTCATACTGATTGAAAAACGACGTATGTCATTTTTCAATTGAAAAATGATATGTGTCAATTAATAATCGACGTAAATTGAAAAATGACGTATAACAGTAACACTATTAATAAACAAAATTGAGTGTAAAAGTCTATTTCTTTGCTTTTATTGTATTCACGTTTCTCGTTCTTTAGTGATATCTTTTTTGTATTTCAGTATAAAACATATTTACTCTTTGTTTATTTCTGCATCTTTTCATTTTTCTCCTCTGCAATTTTTATATCACATTCGTATTCAATATTTATCTTCTTATTTTTGGCATCTTTACATTTGATTACTTTTAGAATATATAAAGCTTCAATATTCATCTTAATGAAACTTATAAATCAATCGTCAAATAAAAATAATAATTATTATACTACATATAAGAGTTGCTGTATGAAACTTTAACTGAATATTTTTAAGTTTTTACTTAGTTTTAATTGATTATTGAAACTCTAAAATTTCCGTTTCTGCAAATTTCAGCTTCTACAATTATAATAGATTTCTATTTAATATTTTAAACTACAGAACTATTTACATATGTGTACTATTAGTTGGACATATCCTGAAAACCTCATCTGTGAGTAGGTCATCCGAGTCACTAAGTGTTGCTAACTTGAGATTCTACTCGAACAACTGCATTCTAATTTAGACGAAATCGACGATCCCTAATAACTTTTTTTGTAGATTTTTCTAAACTGAGTGATAATAATATAAATTCATAAAATTAAAATAAAAAATTTTTTATTGATTTCAAAAGTGGATACGAGATATCTGCATTCAAAGTTTAGAAAAAATATCTCGATAATCACTTATTTTAAAAATCGATAAAATTTTTTATTTTTAATTCAAGAATTCATTTAACTGGTATAAAAAATTTTCATCGATTTTGAATAAGTGATTTATATATTCACTCAAAGATTAGAAAAAATTTATTACACACATCTACATTATAATTACTACCGCACTGTATTTTTTTCTCAATAACGATCTTTCGCATTCCCAATTATTGTACTTGTATTGATCCTTTAAAACCTTAATACAGAAATAAAAGTCTTCAGCTGTATTAAAACATTAAAACATCGTCCATAAACCAATTTACTATCAAGATATTTGGTAATTCGGTCATCAAATAGAAAGAATAAAAAAATATTTTGACATTTTATAATTAATTTTACTATCATATTTGTTATAGTATCAAATCTAAAATTAAGTTGCTTTTAAATTTGTATTAAGTTATAGCGAACCTCTTTCCCATATGTCTTTTCATATATAGTTTTAATAAAGTCTCTGATCGAGCAATAATAATTAATGATAACTACACTATTAAAATTTTAAGTGTATGTCCGCTTTTTGTTAATTTTGGGTGACTAATAATAAGGTTTTTACTAAAACGCCTATTTTGTTTTACATCTATAGATGCGATATTCTTTCAAGAAATTTAAGAAACATAATTAAATTTAGTAAAAAAAATAGGCTCAAAACTAATTTTATACAGTATTTTTGATCTGTTCAGTTTATAATAATCTGATCGGTCAGTTACAGATATTATAATTAACTCAAAGAACGAATGTAGGAACGTGCCAGTTAGCTAGTACTTAATATAATTATTTCTTTATCTAAAGATTACTTATTATTTTTCGCCATTCTAAAATATTTATGACATCCTAAAATATGTTTAATACACTAAAATAATTTTTTCAACCTGAATTCTTTTAGACATAAAAATTATTTACGGTTTAGACTATCTAAAATAATTTTCGCCATGAGCAATATAATTTCGACCCCTACATTCCATACCTTATATTTCTACGGTTTAAAAAAAAAAAAATAGAATCTAGTAAGTTAAGTTACAGTATAATTGGTGAAATAAATTCTAAATATTTATGTATTTACAACAGAATTTAAAATATCATACATTGTCTTTTTTTTAATAAATTATAAAAAAAGAGGTCATATCAAATCATAATATAATAAATTACACTTATTATAAAAATAAACCTTATTCTCTTAATTAATGACATCATTGGAACACAATAGTTTAATTGCGATTATAACAATATCTCTGAAAAAATAACATTTAATAATCTGAGTTTAATAAAAATAATGGTTTGTCAATAAAAAGAAGAGATGCAGAAACTGTCGAATCAACAACCAATTGAAAAAAAAAATACATATGGAACATGAAGCAACAAAAGCAAAAGAAAATAGACGCAAAAATTTTTTACACCAACTGTTTTTATCACGTCTCCTGTGATTTTAATTCATTATTCTAACGCGTGTACATGCAATTTTGTGTTCCTGTTCCCATTTTCTAGTACTATCATAAAATAAATAACTATATAACACTCTTATAACACTCTTATAACCCTTATAAATTTAATCCTAACTAATTCTTATTGAGTCTATTCCTACTCGGATTCATTTATTTCCAGATCGTGCAGTTTACTATCTATAGTATAAAAATAATATTAATACCAAATAGAGTAATTGATAAATTTTATTAATAAAATTACCATTATATAAAATAAGTTTGCTTTTATAACTTGTTTCGATATATGCTTGCATATCAATATGTTTACTCGTAATGCTTTGTATTTTCTTATCATATTCGGATAATTCCAATAAAATATCCTCATTATTTTGCCATTCAAGAAAAATATCGTAAATTTCATCAGCTGATGGTCGATTTTCTGGATCTTTATCCCAACATCTTTTCATAAGATCTAAATAACATAAAGCTGTACCTTCGATGATAGGTGGTCGCAAACCATCACAAATTTGTAATTGAAATTGTAAATTGGATTGTAATTTAGATTTTTGTTCAAAGATAACAGGTTTTCCATGTAAAATTTCCCACATAATTATTCC
>CAJVPM010001411.1:0-12127 GCA_910592325.1 Scutellospora calospora | reverse complement strand
CTTAACTCTATTTTTTCAATGAATAAAGTTTCTATTTTGGCATTATAAAAAAAAAAAAAAAAAAAAAAAAAAAAAAAGAATAAATAGATATGAGTAATCAATTATTACAAGAAGCAGCTACTTCTATAACTAATTTTGCTCAAGCCTAGTCACTAGTAGTAAAAAGACTCTGTTTAAAATTGAATCTTTTCAAGATAATAGAACACAAAATCTCATAACTTGGTTAGAAAGTTTTGAATAAGTAGCTAAGGCTAACAGATAGAATACTATATACCAAATTAAACTAGCATCTGTTTATCTCACTAACAATGCTTAAGAATAGCTCCAAAGTCTAACTGATGCCTCTACTTATTTTAACATCAAAAGTATAGATACCAAATTGATAGACAAGATATTATCAGTTTCTACTACTTGTTTAGAAAAAAATTCTGTACCTCTCAATAAAAAGCTACTTGGCAAAAACAACTCTTTACTATACAACAAGACTCAGATATAGTTGATATTTATATCAACAAATTTAAGCAATTAAAAAAATGAGTTGATCTAGGAAATAATTTCCCTACTACATTCTTAACTCAGCTTTTTATTCAAGAACTTCAACTAGAATATTCAGTAAATGTCTAAGCCTCAGAACTAGCAAACTAACTATAGCAATAACTGCAATATAACATTAGAAAACTGGAAAGCTTATAACCTTTAATACAAATTCTAGTATAGATAAAGCTATCAAACAACTCACTAAACAAATTACTGAACTAAGTATAAACCTTGTAGAAAAACAAACTACCCCTACCTCTAAACTAATCTACTACTCAAATAATTTGAACAGAAACAGATTTAACAACAATAACTAACAGGATACTACTTGCTATTATTGCAGAAGTAAAAGATATTATATTAAAGATTGTTGTAAATGAAAAGAAGATTTTTGACATAATTTTTACTCTAATTCCTAACCTAGTTACTACAATAGTTTACAATCTAATAACAACTATAGATCTAATGATTAAAAGGATAATAATTACTATTATAATCACTCTCAATTTTGAGAAAGAAACAAATCACGTGATAATAATAGATATTATAACAATTTAAAATATAATGAAAAAAATAGAAGTCAAGAAAGAAGTCACTCAAAAGATAGATATAGAAATAGAAATAGAGATAACAATAGCAGAAGCAGATTTAGAAGTTGATTATCTACTCCTTATCTCAAAGAAGCTTATGCAGTAAACCTTATTAAAGATTATGACTTTGAATAGTTTGAATCATATTTCTTTAATGAATTATTGCAAACTGCTATAGAAAACTATTTTGCTACTCCCTCTTCTAACAATACTATCTAGACCTCAACTCATACCATACCAGTAAAATATAATATTAAGATCAAGAATAAACTCTATCAGGCTTACGTGGAAGACCAATATTATGATAGCTAGAACCAACATACAGGATAGGCTTTGGACTCTTGCACAACTGTGAAAACCAGGTATACAGCGAGTAATTCTACAAAAATATACTCTTACTCTTCAGCTTCCAATACTTTATCCCATACTGAAGAAATAACTTGCTTTAACTATTTTTTACTAACTAATAATCTACCTCTACTAACACAAAATGAAACACTTGCTTCTTTTTTAAAATACTTACAAAATTCTTTCTACTTACAACCAATTAAAATCTTAATTAACTAATAACAAACAGAATTCCATATATATACTAATACAAATAATTCCTTACTTCTAAACTATATACTATTAACACTAGAAAAATTCTACAAATTTTACAATATACTAATTTGAACAATACTCAAAATGCTACATATCGACCCTAATATTCTACTTCAACCAAACTCTACTTCTAACCCTATAGTCTATAAACCTCAAACTATCACTTACTCAGAAAATAAAATATAAGCACAATCACTAAAAATTTATTCATTTAATACCAATAGTTTACTCAAAGACTACAAACAACTAAGTCTAATAGATTATATTACAGAAAATTAAATCGATATATTTGGTATCTCTGAAACATATCTCAACTTAAAAGAAGCAAAATTCTTGACACTATCCAAAAATCTCATCAACTACTAAAAATTCTGAGCACCTTGCTTGAACAGACAAGGCGGCATAGGAATTATAATATACAACCAACTAGCAAAACATATTAGAAAAATTCAAATTTTCCAAAATTTTCTCATTGAAATAGACCTCTATTTCAAAAAATAATTATATTAAATTAATTCAAATTTACTTTCTAATACAGGAAAAAAACAATAATGCAAAGAAATACTTTCATACCTTACACCAATTCTAAATACAACAAATTACAAAATTATAATAATAGGTGATCTAAATGGCACTTCAAACCCTAAAATAGATAGGTTACTAACAAAAAAATATAATTCTCCAGAAAACCAACTACTTAAAATACTCAAATATCACAACTTTTATGATACCTTTCAATTATTCTACCCTACTTCTATCAAATTCACATATACCTACAACAATAGTGCTAGTCGAATTGACCAAATTTGAACTAATATCTATATAACCCTTCTAGACTATGCAGACATCATACAAAATCTATTCACTACTTCTGATCATTCTATCATTAGTCTTAAAACAACAATCATTACTAACAAACTGACTAATGCAGAAACTTATACAAGACTTTTTTTCAAATGGAACTCAACTCAAACAAATCAAATCAAACAATACCAATACCACACAGAACAAAACCTTATATACTTACTAACTCCTATCAAAGAAATCACAAATACCAATAATCTAAATATTATTTGGAATTAAATAAAAAAGGCAATCATTACTATTAGAGATTTGACTGTTAATTCTTCCTGATGATCACTTGAATCTATGTAGAGCAATACTGACCTGTGGAAAAATTTAAAAAATATAACAAAAGTATACACAACTCCTTCTAGTAATATAGTAGAATTAAAATATTCAGCTCGTAGCTTTTGAAAAATATTGTTTTGGAGTTGCGGCCTGTATTATATGTCTAGAAACTTTTGAATAGAAGTGGCACTGCCAGAAGCTTTTGTCAAGTATTTTTGTTTGTTTATGGAAAACAAACATATACTTGCCCTATTATTATATTTCTCTAAAGTAACACAGTCTTACAGTCATTACATTATACTCTATAAGCAAAGTTTTTACTGAACATATCTTTTAGACTTTCTTTTTTACTAGCTTCGTTGTTTTTTGAAGCAAATTGGAAAAATCAGTTACCTCCCTCTAAAAGATCTACTAATCGACAAACTATATTGGGAATTAGCCTACTTATATTCAGATATACATAAACAAATATGTGTTAGCTGAAATACGTGTTAGAAGAATTCTGTAGATGGTCATCTGGATCATGTTTTGAACTAAACTCCTCTAGACACAAATTAGACCTTTTTTAAGTTATAGTAAAAAACATAGAAGAGTAGCTATATACAATTTTTATCTAAGCTATACTAGGAGCAGTATAGTATACTACTTTATTTTCTCGTTTCTTTTCTTTTCTTTTTTCTTTTTTCTCTTTATTTTGTTTTATACATCTAGTCTAGTTTGTTTTAACCTGTGGCAAGTTTTTTTTATAGTCTAGATATTTAGTATAGATCGTTACTACTCAGATCTTATATAATTTTTATTTTTTTCTCATGTTAATTAGATTATATTCTATCTTTCTTTTTAGAGTAGTATTTAGAATTAAGGATAGAATAGTCTAGCTAGGGCAGTCTTGATACAGGCTAGTAGTAGCCTTCTGTTGATCAAGACTAGGCAGGCATGTTAGTCATGCACCTAGTTTCAGGAGGAAAATTATGCTGCTGTGGCAGATCGCACTTAGGCACTATCTGAGCAGCTGAGTGAATCTGGAATTGCAACAAGGCAGGCATACCTTAAATTAGAATTTTTTCTTCTTTTTGTATTTGTCTAAATGTCTTTATGATATTCACCTAATAAAATGAAGGGTAAGATTGTCTAAGTTTAAAAAAAAAAAAAATAATTATAAAAAGTATTTTTATAATTTATTAATTTAATTCTACTAATTAATAGATTATTATTATATTCATCTATTTTTATCTAAGTTGCAAAAACTTAATCTAGTTTATCTATTTATCTGTAGATAATCTAAGTTAAACTAACTTGAGTTATAGTATTCAAATTAGCTAGGTTTGTTTAAATTTAATATTAAGTTTAAAAAAAAGTTTGAATCTAATTAAAGTTTAAAGCTAGTAAAAAGTTTAGAAAACAGATTAAATCAGATTTTATTTTAAATTAAGTTTAAATTTAACTTTGTCTAATCTAGCTATTTAATTAAAATAGTTAGAATAATTCTAAATATTATATTATTATATGAGGTCTTTGCTTTGAAAATAACCTTATAAGACATAATAAATTATATGATCTAAACTTAATTTTTAAAGCAAAGACTCTATATATATTATTTGTAATTATGAATAAAAAAATTTAAAAATTAAATTTAATTAATTAAAAATTATTATTATATCTTTAAGTTAAAATTTTATTAAATAAATCTATATTAGTATCTTAAATATAATTTTTTTTTTTAACTTAGGCAATTTTGTTCTTCATTTTATTAAAAGAATTACTTATTTAGTAATAAGACAAATACAAAAAATTAAAACTATTCTAATCTTAAGACTGCTTTCTTTTTTGCAATTCTAAACTCACTCAGCTACTTATATAGTATCCAAATATGATCTACTATAGCAGCAATTTTTTTTCAAAAACAAGATATATATTAGTATATGCTACTTTTATTTTAATCAAAAGAAAACTACTTCTAGTCTAGTTATTTGTTTTTGAACTTTAGCTATTTATTATATTCTCTTTTTATAATCTAATTTGTAACTTTATCTCTTATTTTTTTTAAGTTTTTTTTCTATTATCTGCTCATGTTTTCTCCTTTTCTTTACTAATATTTATAATATTTTTCTTGTTTGCTAAGCTTATTTTATTTTATCTCTTTTCTTTTTTTTTTTTTTTTTATTAGTTAATTCATTTTCCTTTTTCTAGTTAATTATTAGTTCACAGTAGAACTTCTATAGCTTTTCATAGAAAGTTGATCAAAAGGAATATATAAACTAGTTAACAACTTGGTTTGCTTTTGAATTTAACTCTAATAATTCTTTTGCTTTTGTGATATGCTTTTTGCAAGTCAAATCACAGAGATACAATTTTCTTCTTTGAATTTTGTCTTCTAGTTCAATTCCTAAAAAAACTTTACTAGATTTTTATTTACTATTGGAATATCTTACTTTTCTAAAATCTTGAGCATCAACTTTTCTATAATTATTACTTCTATATATTTTCAAATATTTTAATAAACTACATACTCTATAAAATGATTAAATATTTTTTTTGTTATATAGCAAGCTAACAGATTTTACCTCTGTACAGATTAAATCTTTATTGAAAGCATATATTATAAGTTGGCAGTAGCTTATTTAAGTATTTTATTCTAAATATTAAAGCTTTGCTTTTTTTGAAGCTAGTACCTTTTCTGCTCTAGTACTATTTAAACATATCCTATATAGCTTTCTAATTTATATTTTTAACTTCATTATTACTAGGTCTAGTATTAATTATATCTTTGAAGCTACTTAGTTCTGCTCACTCTGTTTTATATATTACTACTATTATAATATTTACAAAAGACTTGATTAAATAATCTATAAGCTTGTTTTTCTATTTTAACTGAACTCTCAAATTATCAATATTTATATCTTCTACTGAAACAGATCTGCTTGAGCTTAAACTATCTTTTGCCAAAGTATAAGTTTTATCATTCTATAGATTATTACTATATTCTTTAATCTTTATAAGGTTAAGACTAATACCTTTTGCTTTATAATAATTATAAATTTGCTATATTAAACTATAGTTTTTAGTCTTAAATATTTCTCAAATATTCTAAGCTAATTTTTCTTTTTGAAATTCTTCTATTATTGCCTTATTATTTGAGAAAATATTTAACTTTAAATTACAAGGAGCTACTAGAATTGCTACTCAAATTGCATTAAGTTTAGCTTGAGTTAAAGAAAGCTAGTTTGCTAGACTACTACTAAAGCTAATATATTCTATACTATCTGCTCTTTTCTGAACTACTGCTTAACCTATTCCTATTTTACTGCTTTTTATACTTCCTATTTCTTTATTTATAAGTGACCTATCTGTATATATATCTAATTCTTTCTTTTCTTAGAGTTTTCTTGCAATATCAATAAGTTCTGCTTGAATACTTCTTTTCTTGATTACTCTTTGTATTATTACTTTCTCTAAATTCAATATCTTTATTTAAATATTTATTTGCATGCTAGCTAAATCTGTTATACTAGATACTAAATACCTTAGATAAGATGATAAAAGTAATCTTAACTTTGCAACTTTTTCTTCTTTCCTAATTATTCTTTTTAAAATCTGATACTACTTGTTTGTGTTCTTCAAATTAAAACATTTAGTACTATTTCTATTACCTAAGCAATAGCTTTAACAATAAACAAGTTTTGTTTTTAAGGAGTTACTATTTTCAACTACTTCTAAGTAAGCTAATACTATTCTTACTTTTATCTTCTTTATTATTTTACTTACTATTATACTATTGTTTTTGTTAAACAGAATTTATTCTTTTTTCTTTTTGTCTATGCTTATTTTCTTCTTTTCTATTTTTAGTGCAGCCTAATTTATGTTTTGTATTTGTAAAGAGTTTAGTATTTCTCTTGATACTATATCTTTAATAATCTTCTCCTCTAAATTTTTAAACTAGTTCAGTTTTTATCCTTTTATTTTACTCTTTCTTAGAAATTTGATTTGTTGCTGCTCAAATAAGTACTTGTCTTCTTTCCCTAAGAGCTAGTTTATAGTAAACAAATTCAGATTCTTGTTTTCTATAAACTTTTTGTATATTTTGTCTTCTAGAAAGTTACCTATCTTGAGACTCTCTACTTCTAAATTAGTTATATTTTTGAGTATCTCTTGAAATCTGAAACTCAGTTTTCTTATATTACTAATAATATTATAAAACAGATTGTTCTTTATCTTATATATACTGTTAACCTATGAAATATTAAGAAAAAACACAAATTTCTTAATAACCTTTGATCTACCAGTTCAAATTAGATAAAATATATACTATTAGAATAAGCTTACTAAGACAGATCTAATAAATTAAGAATTAACAAAATTCAATTACTAGATCCTAAGATAATTAAGATCTAGCTTTTTACTATAATTCATCTGATCTAATTAGCTGAATAACTACTATGAAAGATTCATTATATGTAATTCATTTATTATATATAGTTTTTGAGATACTTTTATTATTTATTATATATATAGCATATGTAGTATTTATTATATATTTTATACATGTATTAGTTATATTATATATTTTATTAGTGATAGTTGTAGTATATATAACTTCTATAATATATATAGCCTATTACATTTTTAATATTTTGTAAAGTATAAAAACAGTATATGTGAATTTCAATTTCATTATCAAGTCTTCATATCTTTCATAATAAAAGTATCTTTCTGATATTTTAAAATAAATATTTATTAATATCTTTATATATCTTTAATTGTTGTTTTTTTCATAATTGCAAATTATCTTAAATCTTCTTTGTTAAGTTTTACAAAAATACTTTAAAGACTTTGACAAAATACAGTAATAAGGAATATTATACAAAGTATTTTCTGTTATTAGTCTCTCTAGTTAGTTCTCTCTAAAAGAGTAGAAACAATATAACAAATTAGTAGTAACTATGAGATACCTTCTTCAACCTTACAAGTATAAAGAAAAAATCTAAGAACAGGTTTATTTGTAAAAAATACTAGTTGTTACTAAGACAAATCAATCAATTTTTATCTAATTAAGCTGAAATTTTGATAATATACTCAGAAAACTATTCTACAACTTTTTTTACTAAGCTTATCATAGAGTAAAAACTTTTTTATAATACTCAAAAAGACTTTCTGAAACTCTTTCTTTAAGAAACTATAAGAAAAATTCTTAATCTGAATATCTAGAATAGATATTAACACACTCAAAACACTAGTACATATTGAAAACATACTTACTCTTAAAGCTTCTATATATAAAAAGTACTTGGAATAAGAATTAGACAAACTTGTTAACTCAATTGAACAGGAGGATAGAACTTTTTCTTCTCTTTTAAAACTTTAAAAGTAGCTAACTTATACTATATATAATTAAAACAAATACAAGTTTTTAAATCTTAAGAATAATTCCTCTTCATAATTCTCTACAAGTCAAAAAGTAGATATAAGAAATAATTTTATTAAATTTTAGATAAAAATAATTACTCTCTATTGCTACTAAAATAAGTTTATCAATTTTAATACATTTGACTTTAAATTTTTACTACATATTCTTGAATACTTAACACATCTTTTGTATTAAGCTATATTAGTAAAAAATCTCTCTAAAACCTAATATTTGTATTTAAAGTTGTTATAGTAATTAAGAACATCTCTTGCAAATTCTTTACAGATCTTTTTTCTTTTAAAAGTCATATAATACAAAGCTAAAACTCTAATATCTTGCTATTCAGATATTTAATTGACAAAATCTTAATATATTTAGAATCATACAAACCTTCTGAACAACTTTTTCTTAATATACAAACTCTATTATCTTAATAAAATTTTGAGTAAAATCAAAATTCAAAATTTGATCAAAAATCTCTTTTTTTTTAGTACTATATAATATTTCAAATTATTATATACATACTCTATATCATATTTCTTTTAGCTTACTATATTTATTTAGTATATTTATTATAGAAAATATTGTCAAAATAGAAGATATTTTCTATAATCTATGGTTTAATAATAATTTTGATCAAAATAATCAACTATTAGTATCAGATGTTCTACCTATAGAAGAATATTTACCAACTGAATAAGAAGTTTTTCAACTTATATATTTACAATATGATAATATTGATAAATATAATTCTGAACAGAATTTTTAAGAACTTATTAAAGAAACTATAATTGACTTTAGTCAAGCTCTAGGATATAATCTTAATCATGAACTATTTGATAAAAAAAAATATGAATTTTCTGATAAAATAATCTCTTATCTAGTAATTAAAAGAAGAAAAAGATAGAAGATATTTGTTTAACAACCAAATTGAAAGAAGACTACTTGAAATTAAAAAACTCTTACAACTTAGAGTTAATGATACAAGGTTAAACAAAACCTTATATAATCTTATTGATATAAATTTCTTATTATATCTAAATCTTTTAAAGATTTAAATAAAATATTTAATAAGCTTTATTTTGCAAGGGCAAAGAGCTCTTAAGATAAACTTGTTAAACAAGTTATCAAATAATTAGATTTTTATTACAATTAATTAGGTTTCTAAACTTATAAGCTATTATAATATGAACATTATTTTAAATATTTTTATTATTTAGTATTTTAGTATAGTTATATAGTTTATTAGATATTATATATTATTATATTAAAGATATTATTTAGACTATTTAAATATATTTAGTTATTTTTATTTTTTTAGTTTTAGTTTTCTATTAAGTCTAGTAATTATAGTTAATTAGAATAGATTTAAACGAGACTAAAGCTCTTATTATTTTGTTATTCTTTTTAAGAATTAAATATATATCTATATATCACTATACTTATTATTTATTTAATTTGTTATTTCTGAGCAAAAATAATTAAAAGTTAGATATTTTATTCTATTGAAAAATAACAATACAAATTAGAATAGTACTAAGTCTTTTAATTAAGTCTGATAATAGTATGTAAATAATTGTTAAACATGCTAGAAAAGAATTTGAAATTTTTTATTTGAGAATATCTATAAATTATATATATAGCCTAGTACTAGCAAACCTAATAAATACTATACATGATAAAAAATCTTGAATTATTTTGAAAACTTGAACAATTTGAATATAGTATATATCTTTATATTACTATATTTATTCTTATAACAAAACTTTGAATTTGAATATTTGATTACAATTAATTGAGTCTTTGACTTTCAAGATATTGTATTTTTAAATCTATTATTAAAATCAATTCAGTTTAAATTGATAATATCTTAACAAAAGATATTTGCAACTTATCAAACATTTTATTGAAAAACACTTTTATTATTTTGATAATAACTATAATTTAGAAGTTATAACAATATCAACAACTTTAATTTTATTAAATATAGTAAATTAAAAATTTATTTAAAAAAAATTATTTACATATTATTTTTACCTCTGAAGAAACTAAAACCAACTCTTCTATTACTACTATTACTACTATTATTATTGATATTACTTCTTCTTAACTCTACTTGAAACTCCAAATCTGCAACCTAAGCTTTTAACCTATTTCTCTTAACTAACAACTTTTTGTACTTTATATCTTGTATCTAATTCTTTGAAACATTCTTTACAATTGTTTTTTGCTATATTTCTACTCTTTTCTCCAACTAATGAACTTGACAATATAAACTTTTAACTTCTCTCACTAAGCTAATAATTTTAAAACAAAGTTGAATATATTATTTAGAATATAATATATTATTTATAAATACTTCTATTATCTGTTTAGACAATATTCAAAGCTTCAAAAAGAGGATTATTTGAGCTACTTCTAAAGTAACAACCAGAAGATTTTCTTTATTTATGATTAAAGAAATGATGCATTTTTATTATTATTGTTATTATTGTTATTCAAAAATTTTAAATTTTTTTTAAAATATTTAAAATTTTATCAATCTTATCAAAAATCTTATATATATTCTATCTTTTATTTTTTATCTAACTAAATTTAAAAATTCCTATTAGACAATTTATACCAAACTCCTATTACTTTTAAAGATTTAGTTAAAAAATTTAGATATTAAATAGTTGTAGAATAATAGTTTAAATATATATATTTAGTAGATCTCTAAATTAAGAGTTCAATTCCAGCTTAGAGTATAGCAATCCTAACTGATGAGTATAGGTAGTATCTCTTAAATTACAACATCTGCTATCTTTTTATTATTTTATTTGATATTATTATTTGTTCAACTAATAGTAATTATATTTTAATACTCTTGAGATACATTAAGTATTTCTTTTGCTTTATAAAGAATACTTTAATTTTTGATTTTATTACAATTTTAATTTTATTGTTAATTTTTCAAACTTATAATTTTTAATAAAAATTATAAAGATCATTAATTTTGATAAAATTACAAATTATTTTATAAACAATTTTTATTATTTTATAACAATTTATATATACTCTTATACTTTATTATTATATTATTATACAAAAATTATTATTTTATTCAAAAAAAATAATATATATATTTTATTTTTAATTTAGAAATTTATTAAACAATTTTTATATATTATAACAATAATTTTATTTAAGATATTTACAAAATTATCTTCTTTAAAAAAAAAAACTTCTAAATCCTACTATCTTCTCTCACAACAACTTTTTATACTCTAAACTACTTATTCTATCACTTCTTTAATAGTTTATTTTCTTGTTCTAATCTTCTAATTTTTCTACTTGCCAACTCTAAATCATTTTCTAATTCTACTTTCTTTTCATCAATATCTATTAACATTTCTTCTACTTGCTCTTCTAAACCTCCTATCATATGTTTTTCAACTTATCAATTTTTTTTAATAACTCTATATTTATAATCTCAGTTTTTTTTATATTACTTTTTAATTTTTTATTCTCACTTTCAACTTCATCACACCTTTCTCTATTATTTTTTATTCTAAACTTTACTACTTTTTTATACTTTTCTGCTAAAATAAACTCTACTTCTTTTTCTTCTCCTTTCTTCTTTTTCTTTCTTTTCTTAAACCTCTCCTCTCCATACTGCAAACTTGAAAATTAATGAATCCCAACTTAATATACTACAAAACTTAATAACTCAACATCCTTCACTTCAATTAGCTTCTAATACTTTAATATCTTTAGCTTATACACTTCACTCAAAGGACTCTTATCACATACATTAATCCAAATAATCCAACCATATACTAACTCACTTCATATTGCTTCACAGTTAACTATCAAACTATTT
>CAJVPM010001410.1:0-12132 GCA_910592325.1 Scutellospora calospora | reverse complement strand
ACACTACAGTATTTGTACTGAGACAAATACTTTTACACTCACTTACTCCTACTTGGTTTTTTGCACCTACATATCACGCTCAGTTCTTTGGATTTTCATTTTTTCTCAATTATAAGGATTCAGCCTACTCCTGAAAAAGAATCAACAATACTATATCCAAATTAGTGAAAACTACATGTTTACAAACAACCCAAAAGTAAACAATAATACACGTGATTAGACAAGCATGGTTAGTAACAAATTGGAACACCTCCAAGTAGCAGAATAGAGATTAACAATTTAGAGATATAAAGTATGTTGTAGTATCAGTAGTTTATACAATTTTTACAAAAGTCTTGAGAACTATGGAGATAGTACTTAAGCAATATTTTTTTTTCTTTTTTTTTTCTCTTTGTTTTTGTTTTCTTTTATATGTTTTTATCTTATATATATAGTATATACTGTAGGATAATACAGTTCTTTATATATAGTATTTTTCTTTTTCTTTTTCACTATATGGAAGGGTATTATCAGTTTAGTAATATTCAACTATATAGATAAGAAGTTATGACAAGCTAGGTAGTCTCATATACTGATATCAATAAGGAAGGGATAAACTAGTCTAGACTCTAGGTTGAATTAAAACTATGTTATAGCAGGTTGCGAATAGGTACCTTTGGAATAACTGGTTGAGTCTTACTATTGATGTTCATACTTTGATGTATACTGTTTTCTTTGGTTGTTAAGTTAGGTATTTGTAACCCTTGTAGTTTTTTAATTACATTGAATAAATGATAAGGCATAGCTTGCTGAAAAGGAAAAAAAAAATCATGTAATTAGAGATTTAAAACCACTTGCACTATACTATATTTTATAATGTTTAGCTTAACTTAAACCTAACTTAAACCTAATTTAAACCTAATCTAAACCTAATATTTTAATTAAAATATTAGGTTTAAGTTAGATTTAAGTTAAGCTAAATATTATAGGTATAATATATTATATTCATATAGTATTTATTTTTATCTAAACTTAATCTAAATTTAGTATTGCAATATATTTTTGCATATTAATATATAAATATGTATATAGTTCTACACAAAATAATACATAAGAAAATATATAAAAAAGTATACTATCACATATAGCATTGCACTGAATTTACACTTTTTTATATATCATAAATATATATTATCTCATATTATATTCTGTATAGTTCTATATACTTTTGAATAATAAATTTTTATATTTTGCTGTAATATTCTGTACTGTAATTTCTTATAGAACTATTAAAAATATAAAAGCTATGAAAAATTTTTTTTAAAGCATTGAGTTAAGATATTTTTATACCTACTTGATCAAATTTAACTAAAGATTCTTAAAATTCAAATAAAAAAATATATAGAATTTAGTTAAGTAGTTGCTGAGATATTTCTACTCAAAATTTTTAAAAATATTTGGCTTAGCTTTTATTTGATATTTTTTCTAAGGAACTGCATAAAAACTGCAGATCTTCAATTATAATTAGTTAATATAATTTACAAAAAAAAATTACTTAAAGTTTTACTAATAAAACCTAACTACCTATTAAATAAAAATAATTCTAGTATAATTTTACTATAGATCTAGCCTATTTTCTAAAAAATTTTCTTAAAAATTAAAAAATTATTTCTAGCCAAAATTATAAAATTATATTTATGCAGGCTAAGTGCTACATATTTTTGAGTTTTTTATAAAGTTAACAAATCAAATTTGGCTAAAATATTTTACTAGTTAAAAATTTTTAATTTTGCTAATATATGAGCAAAATTCTATTAGTTGAAATATATCATCAATTAATTTTAGTAGTATTCTGAATCTTTTTATACTATAGAGCTTTTGCTAAAACTTTACTATACTCTAGATATTTGAAGGTGAGTCAATAGAAATGCACTAGATCTTTTTTAATAAGATATTTTTATAACTTAAATAAATATTATTTGTTAAGATTATATTGAAATTTAATAAAAATTTTTTAAATTAATTCTATAAAATTTTAGAATTAATTTAAAAATTTTTTTATTATATTTAGTTAAGTCTTTTCTGAGTTATTTTTGTTTAAAGTTTCAAAAAATTTATTTAGAAAAAATCTAGTACATTTCTATTGACTCACTCTATTTTTTTAAAAAAACTCCAAATTTCTAATTTTAAATTTCAGATATTTTAGCAATTTTTAGTTTTACTGAGTTTTAGATATTTCACTAATTTTGTCTATTTCAAAAATTTCAGATTTATTTTACCTTTGGATGAGTTTTGGTTTTACTTTTCAGATTTTAAAAATAGATTTTACTAGAAACACTAGTAGAAATATATATATATTTTTTTTTTTTTTTTTTTTTTTTTTTTTTTATACAAATGCCATTGGCCAAAACTTTATTAGTTTTTGATAGTAGGTAATGATATATATTGTGAGGATATAACTAATTATATGTACAACTTTAGATTGTCTATTTAAGTAGTTAGAAATATTTTTAATTTATTATAATAATATATAAATAATAAGTGTAGTTTTTGTTAAAGTTTATTTCATAAATAATATAGTTATTATATATGAAATATCTAATAATTATTAGGTATTATTATTCTTATTAATAGAAAAATATATATTTTATAATAATATATATGAGGACTTCTATAGCAAAAAAAGGCAGTGGGTAGTTTTAAATTTTAATCTTTAAATAAGTATATCTCGTGATCTAGTGATCAGAATCAAATGATTTTTATATCATTAGATTCATCTCACTAAGATGAATCTAATGATATAAAAATCATTTGATTTGATTACTAGATTATGAGATATACTTATTTAAAGATCAAAATTTAAAACTGCCCACTATTTTCTTTTACTGTGAAAGTCTCCATATATTAATATATATTATAAAATCTGAAAATAGTAGCTAGAAGTTATCATCATCAATCAAATTCTGAGAAATCTGTCTATACAGATCAAAGTTTTTAGTAGAAAATGAGCTTCTGCAGCAGATCGAACTTGGATACTCTTGAGGTAACCAAGTTTGTTTGAATTGAATTTAGGAAGATTTAATTTATATACTTTGTATTTTAGATTAGTTTTATGCTTTTTATAAACTTTCCTTAATAAAAGTGATAGGCAAGATTGCTCAAGTAATAAAAAAAATAAAAAAATCTGAAAATAGTATTATATTCAAAAATAGTAAGTCAGTTGTGTAATAAATTATGATAACCTATTGAAAGATAGTATAGTAATTAAACAAAAGAATTTTTAAGGCTTCAGTTATCATTTAGACTCTGATCACATAGCTAGTCTTCCTAATATTATTTGAGTTTCTAACTTTACTTAATCTTTTCAAGCTAACCTATTCTCTCTTTTAAAATAGTCAAATACAAAATTCAGCAAGCAGATTCTCTTTACTCAATAACTTAATAACACTTTACTTTTATCTGAAAAATAAATTAGATAGTATAATATTATACAGATATAAGTTTATATGATTAGCTAAATATAGTTGAAATTATTAGCAGATTTATAGATCAAAGGAAAGGTTGAGTTAATCTAATTGAAGACAGAATATTTTATTAATTGAATAATATTTTTTATTGAAAGCAGAAAAGGCTCTGTTTATATAGATCTTACAACAATAGAATTTCATATAAGTCTTATATGTCTTTTAGCTCCTATAACTCTTAAAAGATATATAAGACTTATCACTTCTTTAATACTTTTAAGACTTATAATACTTTTAATACTTTTAAGACTTATAATACTTTTAAAGCTTATAATTCTTTTAATACTTTTAAGACTTATAATACTTTTAAAACTTATTAGTTTATATATAGCAAAATAATTAGTTTATAGAAAAAAATTAATAAATATATTTGTAAAATAGTTTATAACAAAACTTAATAATTATAAAAATACATCTAAAAATATATTTTGTAGAAGAATTTATCATATGATTAGTTTAAAAACCTTTACTTAAAATTTAAATTAAATCTTTAGTAAAATCTAAAGAAAATATATAAAATCTATAATAAAATTTTTAGCAGAATTTGATTCTACTTTTAGAATATTAAAAAATAATAAAGAACTTACTATTCAATAAATTAAAAATCTTGTAATTATTACAAATAATGTTTATTCTTTCTTTAGAAATGAACTTCTAGATGCTATTAATAGATTAAATAATAATAAAATTCAAATATTAGTTAATAAATTAGTTGTACTATAGTTGTAAAAAATTAGAAATGAATAAAAAAAAAGAAGAATCAAAAAAACTTGGTTTTGGAAAAAAATGTATATTATTTCAGATTTGGAAGAAGTAATTGATAAAGTAATTATACTAGACTACTGTTAAACTTTATTTATTAACTAATTCTAACTATTTTTATATTGCAAACCTATTAGCCAAAATAATTTGATCTTACGTTAACTCAGCTGGCCCACAGAGGTGCAGGTTGACCTACACATCAACCCAGCTATTAGACTAAGGCAAGCCTGTATCACCATATAGAATATCTCCTTTGCTTTATTAAACAACAAGTCCTAATACCTAAATCATATAATTTGCTAAACCTCATAACATTAAACTTGCTAAACTATACCCCCCCCCGAATTATTGAAAACCCTGCTCTGATGTTATATCCTAAAGTACCAGAATCGGCCATGGTTAATTCGTGTCCAGCTATCCCGACGAATTGAGGATAGTTGTGGTTGTTTTATTAGTCCAATTACTCAAAGGAACATGGTACTGCACGCCAACGGCGTCCTGAGGCTTTAAGCCAAAGGTTATAAAAAAAAAAGGAACGTGTTAACTGAGGTTAGAGTTAGTAAAGAATCAGTTAGAAGAACACAAGACGATTATAGAAAGGATACTTGCCTATGAGCACAATTCTCACTCGCCAAATCTAACACGCTTCATTCGACTAAGCCGCCCGTAGATCCCGGGAGAATAATGTTGTTAGTATTCAAGAGATAAGACTCGCCATATTACAATAGTCAAAATTTGCATTCTTTAATTAGACATTTCTTTGTATTGCTGGTTCTTTATCGCGGTCAAACTTATTTGTACCCATAATAAAAGTCCTAAAAAGGAAATAGCCAATTAGATAATGCTTTGAATATTCCGGATCAGCGTAACATAATTCGAACATGTTAATAAAGAAAACGAAATTACTCGAAAACTAATGCTTTAATCGACTTTGGTGTACTAATTAAAAATGATGGGAATAAAATTTTACATCTTGTACTTGATAACCTATTCATATACCATTTATGCTAATGACTTGACTATAAATTTATATGTATCTTTCGCACTTAGTTACTGAATTACAAATTTAAATTTTCATTTTGGTTTGTATTACGAGAATAAATAACTAAATTCCTTTATTGTATAACTCCTAATACAAACAAATATATGCATAAGATCAAACCTATTAAAATTAAATTAATATTTGTTTGCGTACACGTAATAGTAATTAAGTCCAGATATATTAACTATTATTGATCGATTAGTAACGGTAAACAATTAAAGATCATTTAAACAATTACTTGATGTATAACATTCGGACTTGATTCCTATTATCCGTTTTGGGTAGCGCAATAATTTATAAAGACTTTTTCATAAGTTGCACAAGTTATGAGGTTGTTTTGTATACTATTATTGGTTAATTATTTTATATACGAGTTAACCTCTTATCAAAATTAATTCTGTACAAGTATTATTTCAACTCACTAACAATTTTAATCAAGTTTTACTGATTGCCAAAATTCAGAAAATATGAATAATTCTGATAGAATATTTATGCTTGGTTATTACTATGAACATGGAATTGATGTTGAAAAAGATGAGTATAAGGCATTCATTCAGTATCAAAAATCTGCTGATATGAATAATTCTAACGGAATATTTCAAGTTGGCTTTTGCTATTACCATGGGATTGGTGTTGAAATGGACAAACATCAAGCATTTAAACATTACCGAAAATCAGCTGAAATGAATAATTCGAATGGAATCTTTAAAACTGCTATTTGTTATTATTACGGAATTGGTATAGAAAAGAATGAAGATAAATATCGGGAATGGATTGATAAGTAAGCTTATCCTTAATTTTTTCATGATATTTTTAGTCGAAATGTCACTCATATAATTTTAATTACCAGGGAGTAAGCTACAAATATTACTAATCTACATTTTAAAATCTGCGATAAAAGCTCATTTGTTTATATTTATTTAGCCCGTGAGTGTAAAATTATTTATTAATTCAATAATAAATTCATGAACATAAGTATTTAATAGCATTATTTAAAACCTTTCAAATCATTTCATTCACATTAATTTAGTATGTGAGTATAAAGATGATTTTTTTTATTTGTTGAAATTAAAATCAGTAAATCATGAACATAAATGAACATAAATATTTATTTAACATTACTTAATATCTTTCAAATCAATTCATTGCATAATTTAGTCTGTGAGTATAACGACGTTTTATTAATCAGTGGAATTGAATTAGCAAATCATAAAATATATATTTATCATTACTAATACTTATTTTCATTCACATTAATTAGTTAGTGAGTACAAAGATGATTATTATTCAGTGGAATTAAAATTGGCAAATTATAAACATAAATACAATATACCATTATCTAAAACCCTTCCCTTTAAATCATTTCCTTTATAATAATTTAGTCGGTGAGTATAAAGATGATTTATTGATCAGTGGAATTCAATCAGCGAAATCATGAACATAAATACATATTTACTATACAAAGATCGTTTTATACATATTAATTTAGTCTGTGAGTAAAAATTGATTTAATAATTGATAGAATTAAATCTTCAAATCATGAATATAAATACTTATTCGGCAGGTACTATGTAAACACTGACGGAAAAAATTTCACATTATTGCCGCAGGTTAATATTAAAGTCATCTGACAAATTCTGGGTTATTTTAATATAAAACCTGCGGCATAATATCAATTTTTTCCGAAAGTGTATACATCATACCTGCCGAATAGACTAGTTATCCGGCATGATGGTGACGAAATACGGTATCAACGGAATAATTACAACGCACCTGGTCGAAGGCCACGTGCTTTTGATATTATCCTGTGTTTCGTCAAATCATGCCAGATAACAAGAAAATATTTACCATCACCTAATACCCTTCAAATTATTTTATTCGCACTAATTTAGTCGGTGAGTATAAGGATAATTTATTACAAAGTGGAGCAAATTATGAACATGAATACCGTACCTATTTACTATTATCTAATGCCTTCGAATCATTTTATTCAGTGAGTGGGTATAAAGTTGATTTTAATAAGAGAATTAAAATCAATAAACCATGAATATAAATACTTATACTATTATCTTTTCAATTATTTCATTCGCATTAATTTAGTCAGTGAGTATAAAAGATCGATAAATTTAAAATAAGATATTATAAAATAAATACTTATCATTACCTAATACCCTTTAAATCACTTCATTCATATAAATTTAGTCGGCGAGTATAAAGATAATTTATTATGATAATTATGGAATTAAAATTAGCAAAATCATGGATATAAATACATAATTACTATTAATTAATACTCTTTAAATATCATTTCATCCATAAATTAGTCGGTTTGTATAATGATTTATTAATCAATGGAATTAAAATCAGCAATAATTAATTATCAATTCATTTGCATTAATTTAGTCGGTGGGTATAAAAATATTTATCAATTAGTGGAATTAAAAGTAGCAAATAATTTACATTAATACATATTACAATTCCTAATACTCTTAAATCTTTTTGTTCGAATTAATTTAGTCGGTGAGTATAAGAATGATTATTAATAAATAGGAATTAAATTAGCAAATCATGAAAATAAATACCTATTCACCATTATTTAATACTTTCAAATTATTTATTCAGTGAGTGAGTATAATAAAAATTTATTAATCAGTGGAATTAAAGCAGCAAATCATAAACTAAATAATTATCTAATTACCTAATACCTTTCAAAATCATTGTATTCAGTAAGTGAGTATACAGATGATTTATTAATCAGTATAATTAAAGTTAGTAAATCATGATTTAAATACTTATTTACTATTGTCTTAATACCCTTCAAATCGTTCCATTCATATGGATTTAGTCAGTGAGTATAAGATTATTTATTTATTTATTTATAGAATTAAACTTATTTACTATTACCTAATACTCTTCAAATATTATCTTATTCTATTAATTTAGTCGGTCAGTGTAAAGATGGTTTATTAATCAGGAATTAAAATTAGCAGATTATGATTATAAATATTTATTTTACTATTACCAAATATCTTTAAATAAACTAATTTAGCCTGTAAGTATAATGAGGTATTAATACATCTTTACAATTATATAATATTAATTCATTTGCATGAATTTAGTCGGTGAGTAAAAGATGATAGAATTAAATCAACAATAAATACTTATTACTATTACTTAATGCTTTTCAAATAATATAATTTATATTAAATTAGATTGTGAGTATAAAGATTATTATTAATTGGTGAATTAAATTAACAAATCAAGAACATAAAATACATATATCTAACTATTTTTCAAATTATTTTATTCTAGTGAGTGAGTATAAAGATGTTTTATTGAAATAAAATTAGCAAATAATGAAATAAATATTCATTTGCTATTATTTAATACTATTAAAATTATTTCATTCAGTGAGTAAGTATAAAAATGTTTTATTAATAGGTGAAATTAAAAATCAGCAAATCTATTTTTATCATTATCTAATACTCTTCAAATTATTTTATTCAGTGAGTGAGTATAAAAATATTTTATTATTCAGTAGAATTAATATTAGCAAACCCTAAACATAAATATCTAATATCATTTAATCATTTTATTTGCATTAAATTAGTCTGTTAGTATAAATATGATTTATCAATTCGGAATTAAACCATGATAATAAATATAACTTATAATTGCCATTACCAATTGCCCTTCAAATTATTTTATTTAGCCAGTGAGTATAAATATAAATTTATTAATTTATTAATCAGTAGAATTAAAGTCAGCAAATCTCGACCATAAATACTTTTAATTAATTGCCTAATATACTTCAAATTATTTCATTTACATTAATTTAGTCGGTGAGTATTAAGATAATTTAATAATCAGCGGAATTAAAAGCAAGAAACTATAATTATAAATGCATATCTATCATTACCTAATGTCCTTTCAAATTATTTCATTTGCATTAATTTTAGTCTGTGAGTATATATAATTATATTAGCAAAACATAAACATAAACTTATCTACTATTACATAATATCCTCAAATAATTCATTCAGATCGTGAGTATAAAAATGATTTATTAATTAATAGAATTCAAAATCAACCAAATATTGTCATAAATACTTATTTATTATTATCTAATAATTTTCAAATTTTATTCAGATCGTGAGTATAAAGATGATTTATTAATTGGTGGAATTATAATAAACAAATTATGACATAAATACACATCTCATTTCATTCACATTAATTTTAGCCGGTGAGTAAAAAAATGATCTATTAATTAATTGAATTAAAAGAATAAACATAAATACAAATTTGCTATTATCTAATACCCGCTTAAATTATTTCATTCATTAAATTAGTTGGTGAGTATAAATAAGTCTGATTAATTAGTGTAAATAAGACCGGCAAATCATGAAAATAAATACATATTTACTATTGCCTAATACCATTTATTCGCATTAATTTAGTATGTAAGTATAAAGTTAATTTATTTGATCAGTAGAATTATTTACTGTTACCTAAAACCCTCATATCATTTCATTCGTATTTAGTCGGTGAGTATAAAGATGATTTATTAATCAGTGGCAATTAAATCAGCAAATAATAAATACTTATTTGCAATTACTACCTAATATCCATAAAATTACATCAATTAGTCGGTGAGTGAAATTTTAATCAACAACTTATGCGAAATAAATAATAAACAAAACTTATACTGTATATAATTGTTAAGGAATCCTGAATATGGAAAATGTGCACATTGTAATGAAGATTATACTAAACCAAGATGGTGTCTAACATGTGATCCCGATATAACAATCCAAGGATGGACAAGTAGAAATAAGAATATTGATGATTGCATTAGAGAATTTCAATTTAGAACCTTTACATATGAGGATACAATTGAATGGATTTCATTTGATAGATTTTCAAATATTCAAGAAATTGGTAAAGGAGGATTTGGCTCTGTGTATTCGACGACTTGGTTAGATGGCATACGAAAAATTGATGTTGATAATGGTAATTATGTAAGAACACGTGAACAACGCAGCACCGTAGCACTCAAGACTTTATCCAGTTCTAAGGAAAATATTTTTGATTTTTTGAAAGAAGTAAGTTAAATTTATTACTTTGTATAATAGTTAATTAAATTAATTAATTAATTATAAATTTTATAAAGTTTAAAGATCAAAGAATATGTAAATTAAATTATAGCAAGCTTGCAATATATGGAATAACTCGAAATATAAAAACAGATGAATACTTGATGGTGTTTCAGTATGCTGATAATGGAAATCTTTATAAATATTTAAGAAAAAATTTTCAAAAACTTAAATGGCAGACTAAATTACAATTACTTAAAGATATTTCTTACGAATTATATATTATTCACTCATACGCAGGATACATTCATGCTGACTTTCACAGTGGTAATATCTTGCAACACCAATGCAATAATGAAAGTATGCAATCTTATATTGCAGATCTAGGTTTATCTAGAATGGAAGATGAAAGAGTTTTAGAAGGCGGTATTTATGGAGTTTTGCCCTATGTTGCTCCTGAAGTTTTATTAGGCAAAAAACTTACGCAAGCGGCTGATATTTATGGCTTCGGTGTCATTATGGCAGAGATGTCAACCGGGCAAAGGCCTTTTGATGGGTATAAATTTGATACAGAACTTGCATTAAGGATTTGCAAAGGAGAGAGACCAAAGTTTGCTCCTGAAACACCTGATTGTTATGTTGAATTAGCTAAGCAATGCATGGATTCTGATCCGCAGAATCGGCCTACTGCTTATGTTATTCAGCAAAAAATTCGTGATTGGCTTGATAAGATAGAAATTTCAGATGATGAAAATGAAATTAAAAAGCATTTCTTGAATGCAGATAAAGTAATTAAATTTTTGCCAATAACCCCATCAATTCATCCAGATCATATGTACACTAGCAAACTTATTAGCACACAAAAAATATCAATCTCATTTGAAGGTACTTAATTAAATTTTTTTGTTCATTATAACGCTTAAAATTAAATTTTACGATATATTATTAGATTATCTCGCATCTAGAGAATTTGACCTTCACATTCCTGATTGTCCGAAGGACACTACAGACGGAACAATAGTACACCTGATGTCTGTGTGTTGTTTATAACGTAAGTTTTGATCGGTTAATTCGAAATAAACAGTCAATTAAATTTCAATATTTCGGACCTTCGATAGTTTCTATTTTCCTAGTAATTGAAAGTTGAATTGCCTGGAATCGCATAATCACAATTGGCGCCTCTTGATTGGTCAATTTTAAATCATCGATTAAAGTTTGGCTTTCATAATAAAACTGGTTTTGGTCGGTTTACATATGAAAATAAAACCGGTTCCAAACCTATCATATACGTATTGTTGGGTTGTAAAGTGGTACCCCGTTCCAAGTCACAATTTTCTTACTTATTTTCCTATTATTATTTTGTCTTTTATATAATAATTATTTTTTCTCATTCCTGTATATAGTTATTTATTTATATATTCGCCTTGCTTATTATTATAATAATTATAAATAAAAAAAATTTATCTTTAAAAAAAATAATTAATTATCCGATTAGTGACAAGGCTTAACCACGACTGCTCATAAAGCCGTTCGAATTTAAACTTTAGTTAACATCATCCCCCCCATTTGACAGCCACCCAAAAATCGAACAACCAATCAAATGCTTGATAATTCTTTCCAATAACATAATTTATATTGACCAATGAAATTGGCCCATACACTTTGCGCAATAAAGTGTTCACTCAGAATTCTCTCCCTAATCCATGTCCAAAATTATTAATGTTAACCA
>CAJVPM010001409.1:0-12135 GCA_910592325.1 Scutellospora calospora | reverse complement strand
TTAAGTTTATATAATTTTAATTTCTCCGAGTCAATTTAATAAAATTTTTTTTGTTTTTTTTTCTGCTTCGCTGTTCCTAAAGTTGCTTTCATTTTGTGTAATAATGAAGTGAAATGATCATTGTTTTTATATCAATATTGGATTCCTCTAGCGTGATAACATCATTGATATAATTATTGCCATGGGCTCAGTTCTGACCTCATCCAAAATCTTGTAGCAAATGTATGATCTACTATTTTTTTTAAGAAATATATTTTTAATAAAATTTTATTTTTTAAAATAATCTTTTATTATTCTTTTCTTTCAGGTAAAGTAAGTTTTACATGAGGTTTTTGTGATCCTAAATATGCAAATCTATCTGTTTGTTCATTTTCATAAATATCACTATGACCTTTCACATGTTTAAAAATTACTTTTCCTTTTCTTTCTTTTATCAAATCATTCATTCTATTAACTAAATCAAAATTTTTCTTTGGATTTTTAACTTTATAACTATTAATTACATATATACTATCTGTATTAATAATTATATCTTGATCATTTTTAGAAATTTCAATTGCTCTAATAATTGCAAATATCTCTGCTCTATTATTTGTTTGATTTGTATCAGGTAATTTTTCTGATAAATTTCTAGGATCATTATCCTTAAAAAAAACTCCAATTCCAGCATACGCATCTATTTTTCTATTATTTTCACAACATCTATCTGTCCAAATTTGTTCAAAATTTTCATTTTTTTCTTGGTTCTGTTCATTAATATATTCTTCAGCTTGTTTCTTTGTATTAAATTTTTTATACAAAGCACTAGGATATTTATGAATTTGTTTTTTACAATCTTCCCAATTTATATAAATTCCTGTTTTGTGTCCAACACGAACTACATAATATTTATTAAATATTTTAGGCATCTGGAATTATAACATAAATAATTCAATTAAATAAATTACAATTATGAATACCAAGATATTTCACTATGCGAAAAGTGAGGTATCGGGTTAGTGAAAAGTAAGAGTTAGTATAAAGTAAAAAAAACGAATGATCAAACAATATACAGTTGGAAGCTCTCAAACCTTTGATAATTTTTTATTTCAGTCTGATTTTTTTTTTTAAGAAAAGAAAAATTAAGCCTTTAAATATTTTTTTTAAACTATAAATAAATTAATAAAATATATGCTCTTTAATGAATATTATTTTTGGATTTGTTTTTGTTATATGTTCTGTTAATATCATTGTCTGAAGTTCTTCAATATATTCAATTTGTAATTTATATATATAATTATTGTTGTTATTTATAGAACTTTTACATGATTTCCATTTATCTATCATAGTAAGATATTTTTCAAACTCCTCTATCTTGAAATCATTACTAGATTTTATATAATTTATTATTCGTTGTGATTCTTAGTTTTTATTATAAAATTTATCAATCTCAACATAATCTCTGATACCAATCATATTATGTTCAAACAATATATAATTTAGAAATTTCATTTTATTTTAGATGAAGGAAAAAATCAAAGTTATTTATAATAAAAAATAATTATAAATATAACTTAAAAAAAAAATAATTAATTTTTTAAAAAAAATAAAAAAAACTGAAAAAATAATTAAACTAATTAAAGAAAGAAATTTTAATGAAAGATGTAATTTTATAAAATTTATGATTAGAATTTTAATTTTAACTGTTATATTATTACTTTCCTAACCAAATTGAGTTCTTCTCAAATCATACATCATAATGATTTGGAAATGTACTAAAACAAGATTCACATAGATTATGAAGATGACAAATAGACCAATGCTGTAATGTGTTTATAATATCTGAATTTCTTTGCAAATTACAGTTTTGAATATTACAATTATTAAACATATTACTATAGTAACAATTTCTTAACTTTTTACATTTTTCACAAAAACTTTTATCAATATCTTCTTTTTTCATGCAAAAAAGTTTTTGTGATCTGTTAAATAGTGATGTACAATAGTATCTATTATCTTTGAAAGTTATACGTTTCTTAGAGTTTCTAAGATTTCCATATGTATATTTTTTCTTGGAATTTATACATCGTGTGCATGGTTTATCTATATTACAACAGATACTTGAGCCACAATGATCATATGGTACTAAATCTTTATCGAAAATAATAAAATCTGGAATCTGAAATTTTTTCGTTAAAATCAAACTATTAAATTTAAAAATTGTAGGACTCAGAATATTTTCAGAAACAAACACATCTCGTTTAGGATTAGGGTACATATATCATATATATGCTTCTTTATAACCCTATATATTAACGAGAATGAAATTAAATCATTATAATCAAGATAGTCAAATATTATTTCTAATATATCATAAGAAACTAAGTTCATTTTTATAAAATAAGAACATTGAATTTGTAAATTTTTACGCAAATAAAAATCTAGTTGGTCTTTAGACTAACTAGATCATTCAACAAGAATTGTTTCTTTTACAAATCTAATAATTTCTGAATGTCTTGATTCATAACATTTCTTACATATGTTATGAATATGTATTTCTCTCATTTCACATATATCACATAGAAGATAAATACCATGTCTATACAATGGTTAAGATATATGACAACAATAATTTAATTGATAATCTGTAAGTCATCTGAACAAAATGATCTATATGCATTAAATAAATGTAATGCAGATCATATAATTAAAATCCAGTTTTGAAACGTAGAAATTTTCTGTTACAAAAAATTTGATTTCGTCGTGACAATACCGAAATATATCAAACAAAATTACTATATAATTATTTGAGAAATTGAATTTTCACCCAGGTTAAAGTCACCTGATAGACTATTATAACATTCGCGTGACTAAAATTAATAGTATTACAGTAGTAGACTCTAACAAAAAAAAACTTGTAAATATTGCATATACTAATGCTTAAATAAAATCCTAGGCTGTATTCTAAAGTAAATTAATATTTCGGGTGACTTCAACTCAGGTGAAAATAGAAATTCCCTAATTATTTTATCATTATTTGAGTATCACCAAGAGAAATCTGAATCCAGAAAGTACAGGTTATTAAAATTATTAGTGAATCACTAATGATTTTAATAATCTGTATTTTCCGAATTCAGGTTTTCCTTTGGCAGCACTTATTTATAGTCAACATTCTCAATAATGAATATCTTTATAGCAGACATGATATAAAAAGTGTAAACTTCTAGATAACCAAATTGATCTAGCGAAAGTAGTGCTATACAAATTCACATGAAAGTTAGTACAATCACCTCACTCAACGGCTCCAGAAGAAAAAAAAGTTAAAATTAAATATTTACAGTTTTTCATTACAATTTTGTCAATAAGATTATTTATTAATTAATGTGTTTAAAATAAGTTACTCAGGTTCAGTTCATGAATATTTATTATTACGTAATGTCTATATTAATTTTTATTTTTATTTGTATTCTCAGGTAGCTCCCTTACGATTTGAAGTAATCCTTGTAACAATTTTACTGAAGATTCATGGTGTGAAATCTAGATTTTAAATTTCGGCCAATTAAAATAACTTTGAAAAAAATGTTAGTCTGCATTTCCATATTTTGTTCATTGAAATGACAACTCACTTGATCAGTTCAATTTCAACTAATTAAAATTTTGCTTCTGATCCATTAAGGTGCTTGAGAACACCCTTAGTGAGTGTAAAGGTCCTTATCAAGTTCATGGCATTTATCATATACCATTCCGCTCATGTAATTTATTTAATTTGCATTAATTCAGTCGATGAGTATAACGATCATTATTAATCGATGTATTTAAATAAGCTGTTAAAGTTTATAAATATTTTACTCATTAATTTTATTTTAACTACATTAATTTATTCAGTGAGTATTATCCAATAATGTTTGTAGTCGATTTGATTTTAGTTGATAAAATTTACTTAGTCAGTTAGCTAAGTCAGTCGATTTTTGAAAAAACTGACTTAGTCAATTCGACTAAAGCTTGCCTATGCATACAGGAAAGAAATGATCAGGAAATTGATACTCAAACAACTTACTGAGATATTATCTGAATATATCTACTCGAGTACAATATATTATGTCAAAATCAAATACATCGAATCGAATAGTTAATTAGCTGATTTTTAGTCTGGTGCACCAGGAATAATGAAATTGCAGTAATCAGATTGAAAATTTTGTTTTATAATTCTGGGCCGAGTTATATTAACTATTGGCCAAGGTTAATACGATTAAACAGTTGAACGACTCAAGAAAGTTTACAATTCTTACAAATTAGAATAATCGACTTCGACTTAGCTGGCTAAGCCAAATTTCAAATATTAACTTAGTTGAGTCGATAAATTTAGGTTGACTACAAACACTATTATCGTTTAATTTTATTGATGAATATGGAGATCATTTATCAATCAATGTTTTTAAAATAAGCTGTTCAAGTTCATGAAGATTCACTATCACGCAATACCTTCATTAATTCGTTATTCATATTAATTTAGTTAGTGAGTATTATCCAAGTTAATAGCGTTTATCATGCACTTTTTTTCTTATTTAATTTAATTTTATTTTTGTGTTAATTTAGTCGATGAATATAAAGATTATTTATCAATTGATGTATTTGAAATAAGCTGCCCAAGTTCATGAATATCTGCTATTATGTAATACCTTCATTTAATCATGTTAATTTAATCGATAAGTATTATCCAAGTTAATAGTATCTACTGTACACCTTTCTGCTAATTTAATTTTATTTTATTTGCAATAATTTAGTTGATAAATATAAAGATCATTTATCCATATATGTATTTAAAATAAGCTGTCCAAGTTTATTTTATTCGTGTTGACTTAGTTGATAAGTATTATTCAAGTTAATAACATTTACTATACACTTTTTCGCTTATTTAATTTTATTTTATTTGCTTAATTTAGTTGATAAATATTAAGATAATTTATTAATCGATATATTTGAAATAAGTTGCCCGAACTTAATATTTACTATTATATGATACTTTTCTTAATTTCATTTTATTCTGTTAATTTAGTCAGTGAGTATTATTCAGGTTAATAGCATTTACCATGTACATTTCTGCTCATTTAATTTTATTTATTGTATTAATTTAGTCGATAAATTTAAGGATAATTTATCGATCGATATATATTTGAAATAAGTTGTTCATGAAATATTTACAATTACCAATACCTTCATAAATTTTGTTTTTATGTTAATTTATGATATAACCTCACATAGGTACACTCTTATTTGGTAAACTTTACTTATTGCAAATCACGTGACTTTGGTCAGTTTGAATAATGGAAGAACTATAGTCAGTGAGTAAAGGCTGACATATTTAAATTAAGCTTGTTTTATCTTTTTTGTATTTTTTTAAATTAGAAACTATACGAATGTTTTTCATATAAGAATTCATACTTTAATAAAGAATATTTTACATAATTGCCTATTTTCAGTTCCTTGTTCAATTGATATTATTTGCTTTGATTACAAATAAGAACAAGTCATTCATAAAATTAAATTTCTATATCGCTAGCCAAATTATAAATTTTCCCAAATTCCAATACTAAACACATTAAAATCCTAAGGCCAAATTCCAATTGTTTTGCGAGCAAGTAGACTATATTTATACAAGTCACTCTTGTTTAATGAAGTTATCATGTCTATTAATAAAAATTCACTAAATTAAAAGTTTTATTAGTAACTCACTATATTAAAGTATTAACTGAGAGTTAATTAGTCTTCACTATAACGAGAATGAATTGTATTACCAAATAACTAATAGTAAGCTGAGATATACTTAAAGGAAGTCTGATTCTATTTTTTAAAAAAATAATTTGAATCAGGATTTGCACGAAGAAAATTGGTCTAAATATAACTGTAGAACGCTGCATTCAGTACCTTCAGTACCCGGAGTACAAATCAAAAAACCTAGTTAACTTGATTTGTATCTGGAAGATACTATGTGATGAGAAAGGTATGATCCAAGAGGAAGTACTTTGAATAATTCATAAACAGCTATGTTTATTAGATATAAGTAAGACCATATAAAATTATATAATTGGGTTTTATTTCATGAAATAGTAATCTATGACGCGATTGCATAGCTTTTTTTTTTTTTTTTTTATAAAAAAATTTTTTTAATTAAAATAATCGTAATAAAAAAAAAATGAAAAGGTGATATCAGAATCAGAAAAAGGTAATGTCTAAAAATATGTCTTGTCAAGAAAATAGTCTATAGATGAAATAGTCTGTTAAGGAATCATACCGATATGTTTCAAATTTTACTGATAAATAGTTAAAGCCAACTTTTAACTGAATGTAATAGATAAATGATTAAACCAATTTTTTTTATTAAATATTATATAATGATGCTGAGCTTATTCACAAGAGACAAATAAATTTGCCTACCTCTGCTAACCCACGAATGAGCTAGGTAGTGCCTATTCAGGTTCAAACACTAAACTATACACTTTTGTTTCACTACGTTCTTAGTATGGAAAATTCTATTAGTTAACTATATAAAAAAAAAAAATTTACAAACACTATTTCACTGACGCGAGGGGATATGAAAACCAATTGTATAGTTTTTTGTGATCTAATTGTATAAACCTAATTAATTTTAAATGAGGTTTTAATTTGGTAGAATACCATCCTGGAGGGATATTGAATACAGTGCTCTATAGTAAAAACAGATGATTCGGATACAAAAACTGATTATTCAAATATAATACTGTGCAAAAATTGTAATATTAAAATTTTATTATAAAGAAAATTTTAATTCTATAGTCAAAATTTTGACAAAATGAAAAAGAAAACGAAATTAAATTAGTATTAAAATATAATTCATGTAAACATATATATTGCTTTAATATATGCTTACTATAAGTACTAAAAGAAGGGAAAACGAAATATTCTTAATAATCTGATTTCCAGTTTGACAAACCTACGCTACAGATTATTAGTAGCAAAACATAGGTAGGATATTTTATACTCTATTGGTATACCTATGGCTACTAAACTCTAAAACAATTTTATTAGTATATTAAATCAATAATTAATAGAATTGTTGTAACGAACCATAAAAATTAATCCAATGATTATTGACATGTTTAAAGATTTGTAAAACATAAAAAAAAAAAATTACTTAAATTAATTAGTGCGGACCATTACCCGTGACTTAATTATGCATCGCACTAAAATGTCAACAGCAATCAACAAAAATCAAGACCGTAATCGCCTATTATTAAAATAATATTCTACACTCCTAAATTATTTTATTATATAAAAGAAAATTCAATAAAGACCAAACTTAATAGCTATATAATTATCTACGATTTCTGGCGTGAAATCTAGAAATTAGTCAAATAAATTAATTAATTGACTGTCAATTAAATCAACAATTAGACTAGTTAAATACTTGCACAAAATGGCTATATGTACTCTGTCACAACTAGCTAGGAGAACGTGAATTGAATACTCTGAGGCCTTCTTCTATACTTTGTGGTGGGACACAGTTATCACTTATAAATTGGAACTAACCAAAGGATACTGTGAATTATATCATATGTTGGGAGTGCAATCCTAATACAATCGTCTTCATTAAAGTTTTCCTAGTGACTATCATTCTTAATGATTTATTCTAGACCTAAAAAAGAATAAGAAAATAATATTAATATTGTCACATGATCTAATGGACATTGATGTCTGTGGGATCATGCGACAGCTCAATATTTCTTGTTAAATAATAATAGAAAGACTCGCTATCGAAAGACTTATCTAAGAATTCCAGCAACATATAATTATCTTAATTACAAATCCAACAGACTAAGCAATTAATTGATTTTTGATTCATAAGACTAAATATTATGCTCTAACAACCTGTAAAAATTTTTTATATTAGTTTGATACAGAAAGTGTTATGAGCTCTTAAGAATACATAGTAATTATATACAAACTTTTTTCTTCCTGAATTGTTACAGTTGACTATACAATTTCACATTAATGCCAGAAACAAAACATGATAACGAGATGCTACTTTGCCATTTTTAGTAAGCTTATAATTGTTCATCAAATCCATCAAGAGCAATTGTCTACTACAATAAAATTGAAATAAGTTAGTATGAAAAACAAATTTATTTGAAATAAAATATTGGCCTTCGTGATATTATCTTACCTATAATGAAGCCATTCAATTTTTTTCTCTATTATTTTCTATTATTATATTATCCATTATTCTTATATGTTATCTATATTTAGCTATTAAACTTAGTAATTGCCCATCGATATTGAATCAGAAAACTTTTATATTATATGATTGGTACAATCAGCCCAAAATTAGAAAATGTCCTAGCTATGCAGTTTATTACACCGTTCTCTAATTAAGTTATGTATTCAAATCTGTTAATTCCATAATTAGGTTAATGGTGTAATAGATAACTTATGCAGTCATTTATAGTGCTATGCCTTTAATAAGTTGCTTATACTAATTAATTAATTATTAAACTTATTCTTTATTTAGTAATCGCTCGTTGATGTCGAATCAGAAATCTTCATTATTTTGATTAGTACGATCGCCCCAAAATTGGAAAATATCCTACTTATGCAGTTGTCATTTATCACGCCGTTCTCTAATTAAGTTATGTATTTAAATCTGTTAATTCCATAATTAGTCATAGTGTAATAAATTGCCAAAAATAGAAATTTATTCCACTTATGCAGTTGTTTATCGTGCAATACTCTAATAAGTTGCCTATACTAATTTATTAATTCCATACTTAGGTTGATCATCGGATAAGTGATAGAAATTGTTATATAACTAATATTGCGCAATTCTAATTATACCATTGGGATTATTTTAGTTTAAATGGGAGATAAGAAAAAGGAAAAGTATTCAAAGCTTAAAGAAAAGGTTTTATACATTGATTAAAAATTATGATGTAAAGGAATGTATAAAAAGTTACCAAATTTACCTCGACTAAGCTTCAAGTTTCGAATTATACTTATTTTAAATAAAAGACTTGAGTGATTTCTTATTCATATCTTATAACTATATTTTTTGGAAAATATCTAAAGTATTGATTAGGTTTCATAGTATCCAATATTAAAATTTAAATAAACTATGGTTTTGTCTAGCATTTAAGTAAATCCTAAACATTTTTGAACATTTAACCTTCGAAAAAAAAACTCTATTAATAATAATGCCTAAAAAACGACAGTTTGCTTCAAAAATTTTATATGTGGGTACCATAGAATCACATCTGCATTATGGAATTTGGGCCAAAACTTAGTGGGAAACAATTCATACGGAATTCGAAACTGAAATGAAGGATCTTGTAGTACCTTACCATTTATATATACGTATTGCGTGTGAACTTAATAGTAGAAACTTAATTATCACCGTTGTACCTCATAATAATAATTTACTAAAGTGCAGCTTTTCAGTGTACCTGTGATGGAATTGGAACAAATAATATTAAATCAGTCCATCGACTGCAATTAGCAAATGCTACCAAACAATTTTTCTTAAAACGAAAACTGAATACTCTGGTTTGGCTGTAATGAGATTCGAAAATGAGAATATTATCCGACAATTAATCAATAATATAATATTTTTTCCAATATTTATTCATATAGAAAAGCTTGCTGTAGTAATAATAAGCATTAGTGACCTAGAGGAAAATAGATTCTATGGGGTTGGTACTAGATTTGTTTCTTCGTTCACTACATATTATTATAGCGCACAACATCTTTTTATATTCAGAATTGAAGAAAATTAATGTACTTTAGAAATTTATTTAGAATCCGATTGTATTAAAAGAATTATAGAACAAACTCCAGACGAAATTTGGAAAAGAGTAGAAATTTACCAAAAATATACTGAGTCATACCTCTTTGGAATTACAAGTTTATTAGTTCAAGAACGTCTAAGTAAATTGAGAAGTGAATTACCAACATATACAGTTAGTGACTGGATAGATAAGCAACAGCTAGAGAAAGTATTTTCTTATCATATAATATCACGCAAGATTTCCAGTGCAATGATTAATTGGCAAACCCTTTTTTATAATTGGTATCAACAAAATAGCTCCATTATTCAATTTCTGCTTATACTACAAAACATTTACCCATCTAAATATTGCTTTCAAGAAAAAGAGCTACGAGCATAGCGAGCAATGTTTGTTGCTTGTAGGTGTACTAATGTAATACCTGTTTCAAAAAAAGAATCGTCTATAGAATTTTGAAGCAAAGTATTAGACCCTACTGCGAACAGAAAATTATTAAAAAACCTTCATGATAATGATGTTATGCAATTGATAAAAAAATTTCAGTACCAGTACCAGACCCACAACCAAATCCGTAAGTTACAATGTTTTGGGATAGCTTTAGAGATACAATGATTTCAACAAAAAAGGATCAGACAGTAAAATTCGTATCCTTTCAATTATTGCTCTAAAATTTAAATACCGTGTCCTCAAAAAAGAATTAGGTGTAAGTAATAATATTAGCAAAACCTTTTTCATTTCAAAATCTGAAATATTTGAGAGGTTTTAGTTTTTCTCAATTCAAAATCTCCAAAATCCCAAACAATCTGAAATCTTAGATACACCAAATTCTTTGAAACTTATCAACACTAAGTTTCCTATCTAATGTATTTCTGATTCTTTATGTCAAAGACGTAGATTTAGACGAATACGCATTACTTCACTGACACCCATTTCATAGACATAATATTTTATTTACAATTAATTCACTGACATGTGCTTTTCACAGATAACCAATTCCTAGACAAGCTCATTTTGTAGACAACTTATTTCACTGACAGCTTATTTGACTAGCAAGTTTATTTCTTATAAATTCCTAACTCTAATCTAAACCCAATTCTAATGATAATAATATCAGTGAAATAAGCTGTTAGTGAAATATTGTCTATGAAATAAGCTTGTCTAGGAATTAATTGTCTGTAAAATAAACATGTCGGTGAATTGATTGTAGGTGAAGTGTTGTATCTATAAAATAGATGTCGGTGAAATGAACGGAACTAGATTTGGACAGTTTCGGTTTAATCAGATTTGAGGATCTTTTGTAGTTTTTAATTGTAACTTAACATTTTATGTTTATTAGGTTGGATCGGAAACAATAAATAAAGCTAGAAAACATGCTCAACTTTATGGCGCAGGCACATCACCTCTGCAAAAAACTAGAAGAACTGTTCAACGATTATCCAATATTCAAGAAGAACAATTCTTGTAATTTTTTCAAGATAGAGAAAATGTTACAATGAGCTCATACTATGTAGATTTGATAACAGAATTGCCAGTTCTATATTTACATGACAAAAAAAGTAATTTATGGGATAAGTTTAATGAAACTTATCCAAATGGTATGAAAAGGACTACTTTCATGGCACGACTAAACAATTCTACAAATCTTAAATACTATGAAAATCTCAGTGGGCTATGCATAATCTGCAATGATTATGGATATGAAACCTTTGAAGAATTTGCAAACATTATACGAAATAATTTTATAAATAAAAATAATATAGTTTTTAATATATTATTTTTAATGAAAATACTGTAATAATGCTTATTCTAATATATAATTACCTTATTAAATAGTTTTATTAGTCCAAAATTTTAGAACATCTTGAAAAGCTTAAACAATATATAAAACGAGGTTATGAAAAAGAATTGACAGTCAGAGCAGATGGTAAAATCGAGCATGATTTGTGCATTTCCTACTGCTTGCTTTATGCATTTGGTGAATGTATCAACAGCTATGAAATACAATGCCCCAATTGCGATCAATTGTTTGAATTTCTGGATTTGATATATGAATCAGTACCTTCAAATATTTATCCACAAATCACAGAGTACAAAGAAAAATTATTATATTACCTTTCACATCAAACACGAAAAGTATACTTGAATGCCCAATATAAAGTAGCATTAGCTTAGCTCGATTCCAACGATGCGCTTTTTATTGCAAACTATAAAATGCGTATACTACCTAAATCTGCATGTGAAACAAAAAAAGATTTCTTTGGAAAACGTGGTTGGACTTTACATACAATTTTAGTTTTTACTAAAAAAAATGAAACTGAAGTAGACATTAAAGCATACGATTACT
>CAJVPM010001408.1:0-12136 GCA_910592325.1 Scutellospora calospora | reverse complement strand
TTGTCACGTGCATATACAATTGCAATCAATTAAAATTATGACAAAATTGATTGCAATTAATTTTTCGGTAGGCCTGCTTACAACTTAAATTGGATCCCTATCATTTCCCCGACAATCACTTCCCCGACAGCCACTTCCCCGACAAATCATCTCCCCGACACAATCATTTCTCTGACATTTATCTCCCCGACAGTTACTTTCCTGACACAATCATTTTCCCAACAAAATCACTTCCCTGACAATCACTTCTCTGACAAATCATCTCTCTGACACAATCATTTCCCGACATAATCACTTCTCAGACAATCACTTCCCCCGACAAATCATCTTCCTGATATAATCATTTCTCTGACATAATCATTTCCCCGACATAATCACTTCCCCGACAATCACTTCCCTGACAAATCATTTCCTCGACATAATCATTTCCCCAACATAATCATTTCTCCGACATAATCATTTCCCTACATAATTATTTCCCGACATAATCATTTTCCTGACACAATTATCTCCCTGACAAATCATTTCCCCAATATTAATTTCCTTGACAATCACTTTCCTGACAAATCATTTCCCCGATACAATCATTTTCCTGACATTTATTTCTCCAACAGTCACTTCCCTAATACAATTATTTCCTTGACATAATTATTTCCCTAACACAATTATTTACTAAACAAATCATTCCCTGATATAATCATTTCTTCTGACATATTCATTTTACAGACAAGTCATTTCCCTGACACAATTATTTTTCCGACACAATTATTTCCCCAACAAATCATCTCCAACACAATAATTTCCCGACATTTTTTCCATTTTATCTCTTTTGTTACTAACTATAAAAAAAAAAAAATACTATAGAAGAAATAAATTATAGAAAATACTCACATTATAACGAATATAATGCCTGTAATGTGACCTTAATATAGCAAAAAAGGATGAGCAAGTAGAAATTTTAGATTTCATATTTGATAAAATGATTTCTTAACCAGGTCAACTGGGTAGGGTTGTTGGTGCAGGTGGCATCACCACTGGCACAATACTTTAAATTTATATAATTACTTAATGGTGCAGCAGTGGTGTACCACTTGTACCACCAACTCTATAACTGAGTCACCTGGTTTGTGATCTAGTAATGATTTTTTAAGCAGATAGGTAATCTGGAGTTCAAATTTTATATGGGCCCAACTTGCTATAATAAGTATCAGTTCTTTTCTCGTTCTTCCTTTTTTTTTTTTATACTAAGTATAATATCGACATGTAGTAATTTATTTGGATTAACGTATTTTATTAAAAATTTCACATATAGTATAATAAATACTAAATGAATAAGTAGCTGCGCAACATTGTTGCGCGAAACAAGGAACAAGAAAGTAGCATATTACAATGCTAAATACTAATGACACCAACAATTGGTAAGTCTGTTATACAGCAGAGACAGTACCTAATCCAAAGTGAATCATTCTCTATTTAAATTAAGTATTTATAAATAAGTATTTCATGATTTTAATTCTACTGATTAACGTTAACAAATCATCTTTATACTCACGGGCTAAATTAATGTAAATGAAAGAAATGATTTGAAAGGTATTAGGTAATTAATTGTTTTAAGTATTTAGTGACAAATATTTATGAATAAGTATTTATATTCATAATTTTAATAAATTATCTTTATACTCACAGACTATTTAAAGGTTATTGGGTAATTAATCGTAAAGAAATATTTAGAGATAAGTATTTATGAATAAGTATTTACGTTCATAATTTTAATGAAACCAATTAAATTATTTTATACTTATCCACGATTTGAAGAGTATTAGGTAACTAATTGTAAATAAGTATTTAGTAATAAGTATTTAGTGATAAGTATTTAAAGATAAGTGTTTATGTTCATGATTTTAATTATACTAATTAACTATCTTAATACTCGTACACTATTTGAAGAGTATTAAGTAATTAATTAAAAATAAGTATTTAGAGATAAATAGATATGAATAAGTATTTATGTTCATAATTTTAATGAAAATGATTAATATTAATAAGTCATCTTTATACTCACTAACTGAAATGATTTGAAGAGTATTAGGTAATTAATTAATTGTAAATAAGTATTTAAAGCTAAATATTTAGTGATAAATATATATATTCAAGATTTTAATGAAACTGATTAATGTTAATAAATCATCTTTATACTCTCAGACTAAATTAATATGAAAGAAATGATTTGAAAGGTATTAGGTAATTAACTAATTGCAAATAAGTATTTAGTAATAAATATAAGGTGAGTATGGGTATTATAGCACAGTTAAATATATTGATGAGAAAACTTTTTCAAATTACTTCGAACACTTATCAAATTTTAGAGATAAGTATAATTTGATTTGAATTAAGTTTTTTTCTTATTTTTAAAAAAAAATTTTTATTAAAAAAAAAACTTTTTCTATGTACATAAAATTTCTTCTGAAAATCGTGATCTTCAAGGTAACCACCAAAAATAGTGCATACTAGATAATCAGGTAGTACTGATTTTTTTTTTCAAGCTGCTTTTCCTCTTTAATACGCTGTTGTTCTAACTTCGCACGCTCTCTTTCTTCTTTTTTTTGCTTATGAATTTCTTGTTTCTGTGCCTTCTCTGCCTTCTGTGCTATTCGTTTTTGGATGGCAATCTCTTTTTTTTCTTTTTTTTTATTAGCAACTCTTTTCACATCTTCTTCCGCCTCTCTCAACAAATGCAGTGACTCTTCACTAATAAGAAGCCAGGAGAAAGGCATAGTCTTCCATTTTTTCTTGAGCTGCTAATTTTTGGGCTGCACTTTATTTACCTTCAGATCTTCAACCTGCTTTGAATGCTGCTGTAGAGAATATTTAAGCACCAGCTGCAAAGAACTGGTACCTGAATTTTTATAGAGCTCCAGTTCTGCTTTTAAATGTTCAACTTTCTGATTAAGTAATTTTATTTCTGTCCACAATTCTTCATTTGTAGAGGTTGAGCTGAGGTAATTTGGTACTAAATTAGATAAAGGTGAAAGTGAAGTTAGTGAACAAATTGGTTGCTCAGAATTTGGTAGGTCGAAGTTATGTATTGCCATTAAGAGTTCAAGACGGCTAGGACTAATAGCATCAGGATTGAATAGCCATATTCTTATTGTCTTGAAAGTATTACATATAGCAGTGGGGTGTATGCTTTAAAATAAGCCCTCTCAAAGAGTTTAGTAAATGTATATTTTGTCACTAGCTTGCTGTTAATAGTATGAAACTTATCACATTTACTGTCATATGCTTGTTTGAGTTGAGCAAATGGTAGTTCAGCAGGTTGTAGGACATGTGTGGTATGTGGTAGAAGAGCATAGAGAAGAATATCATTTTCATAACAGAAGTTAATACAAGTATAATTGACATGGCTCTTGTACCTGTCAAGAATTAGTAAAACAGGGCAGATGGGAGGAATAGAATTAACAAAATGTTCTATATATTTTTTAAATAGGCTCTCCCGCATATATCCCATATTGGTAAACCCATAACAGTACCCACAGGTGCGCTATCTGAAAGACCTGGAATCACCCGTATACCCTTATATATGATTAATGATAGTATATATGTTCCAGCAGCTGAAATAGTGGGGCATACAGAGATATGTTCATGATTGCTACTATATGAAACTCAATGAACCTAATGTGCCTCCTTTTTTGCAATAACTTTTTGAAGTCTAGATTCAATAACGAAACCTGTTTTATGCGATTCAGAAAAAAAAAAAAAAAAAAAAAAAAAAAAAAAAGAAAACGACCTGTCTCATCCATGTTCTAGATTCGATCAGGAGTAAGTGAATATTCATTAATTATTTTTTCAAGTTTATTAAAATGATCTTTAATTATAATAGGATTTGCTTTTTAAACTCATGCTTCATTTAGAGCTTGCAGAACGCAAAATGAAAGTTCAGGATGATCTCTTAGAAACCGTTCCTACCATAATTGACCTGGTCCATTTTCATTAAAAGGATGTGAGTATCCATTTCTACGAACAATTTCCATCACACAATAATTCATACCAGATCTTGATAACCCAAAACCAAGTCTTTGCATATTTAGGCAATAACCGACCAATTGCTCTTCTTCATAGTCAGTTAGAACTTTGTTAGGGCCTGGACGTTTGAGAGGACCATCATTTTTTATAACACATCTAAAAGTTGTTTCTGGTTTATCAAAATCTCATGCAACACTCCTTATACTTGAGGCTTTAGGATTATTTGACTTTTTTATAGCCTTAAGGGCTTTCTCAATAGCATCATTTCAAATCACTTTATCTTTATTAAACGACATAATGAGCAGTTTTTTTATTTTCGATTTTTTTTTTTTATTTTCAGGTTTTTTTTTTATTTTCGATTTTTTTTTTTTATTTTTTATTTTTTTTTTTATTTTAAAATTTAATAAAGTGGTTATTTTTCGTCATGTGTAAAAAGTTAACGTAAGCATAAAATTAATTTATTTAATGTGATTTATTTGTTACACTGCCCGATCGATCATTATAAACAGTGAAAATGCATAAACTTCTATTGCCTTAATTATTAATTTGAATTACGCAATGTATTTACATTCTGGCTTTCAAAATACGATATAAAACTGGTGATTTATATTTTAAAAATAAATCTTTTAAAACATCAAAGGTAATTATGGATTTTAAAGATTCGCATACAGAAAAAGCTTTAATTCAGGTAGTACTTTAAAATAATAAAAGACTTTGTAGGCCGCAGGTAGTGGTAATGTTAAATGACTTGAAATAACCAAATAGCTACTGAAAGTCACTTGGTTATTTAAAAAAGCAAATGATTCAAAAAAAAAATTTAATAAACGTAACTTATATTCCTCTTTGCGAAACTTATAAAAGGTTAATAACTATGTATCACTTTAGTAGCAATATCTTGTGAACAGTAATCAGAACAGCATAATTTTGGTACTGATCGATTCATCTTACTGAGACGAATCGATTGGTACCTAAATTGTATAGTTCTAATCAACAGGTTACAAGATATTAAAACTGCACCATAATTGGTAGTGCGCTATAATACCCATATTCACCTTAGTAGATATTCAAGCTTTGGAAGCAAAACTATATTGTTTATATATATTATCTAACTTGCTGAGAGTTTTTTATACCTTAGTATATATATTAGCTTTTCTACTTCTTTTTTACAATATAGAATACTTATTCTTTCTTGTTTTCTTAAGCTTATCTAAATATCTAAAAACTTTGTACTTTCTTCTAGTTTTTTGACTCTAATCAGACTTAGTAATATTCCAATTTGTATATATTTTTTCTCTTTTTCTTGCTTATAAGGTCTTCAAGCTATTGCTTCTAATTTTACTCTGTTTATCTTAATATCATTTAGTATAAAAAAACTGTTTGATACTTGTATGATTTCTTGTAATACAAGTTTAGATTCTGCTACTCATATCGTATTCTCTGCATATACTAATACTGAAATTATAGCTTTTTCTATTTTATATGTTCACTTTTTAATATCTGTTGGCTATTGCAATTCTATTTAATATCTAATTCCAAACTACTATATTTTTACTATTAATAGATTATAAAATATTTCTATATTAGTAAAGAGATTACTTCATTTTAATCTATTCTATTATTGGCTATGAAAAAATCTGTTAGACTTTCATCTATTATCACCCTTATTTTATGATTTTAATACAATTGCTTAATAAAAGTAATTAGATTTTTTAGAAGTTTAATTCTTTTTATAAAGAGCTCTAGAGCATAGATACTAACTGAATCAAAAGCTTTTTATATATCTTGAAATACTATTTATAGCTCTTTTTCTTTTTGAATTATATCTTCAATAATATTATTTAAGATATATATAGGTGCTATCATATTTTTATTAGGTAGTTCTGCAAAGTTTACTCCTTTTAAGATCTGCTTTTTGATAAAAACTTTGCTTAGTTTTCTTTAAATTATTTTAACTATGAGCTTTCTGAATATTTTAAGTAGTATTATTAGCCTAATATTAGCTAAGTTAAACTTCTAATCTTTACTTTTAAAGATTAAATATATTTGTTTCAGTTTCTATTTCTTAGGAAATTTTTTTTTGTAAACTATTTTGTTTGCAAATTTTACTAAGTATTCTTTTGTTTTAGAGCTTATTTTTTTTATAAATCTATAGCTAATTCCTGAGATACTATATATAGTATCTTCTTTTAGTATACTTGTAACTTCTAACTATTCTTCTTCTGTTACTCTATTCATAACTTCTGTATACTAAACTTTATCAATACTTTCTTGTTCTTTATAGATGTTTATCTATTCTTAATCTAGTTTTTTGAATTAATAGTTTCACTTTCTGAATTGTTCTTTGAAATACTTTTCTACTTTCCTTTTGATATTATTACTTTCTGTAACCAACTTCTAGCTTTTGAACTTATTTTTACTTTGAACTAAGACTCTATCAACTATAATCTTGTTATGAAGATACTTGAGCAATTTGTTTAATATTTGCTTTTAGCTTTTAGGTATTAGTACAAACCTTTCTTCTATTTTCTCCTTTATTTCTTTTTTTTTTGTAGTTTGCAATTTTTTCTATATTCTTTCTTTTAGTATATTTTACTACTTCTTAATTTTGTCACAGTATTCTCTATTCCAAGTTTCTAGTAAAAGTAATATATTAGTCTTATATTTTGTATTAAGGTGCTCTATTCATATATCTAGAATTGCTCTCTTAAGTTTATCTATATTTTGTTCTATATCTATTAACTCTTTTCTAAATATTCTTTCTAAAACTTTGGTTCTGTAATATATTAAAGATTTTATAGCTTCTTTTCTTATTTAGTTTTTAGAATCTTATATTTTTGTTAAAAGAATATATTTGCTTGCTACTGCTTGTATTGCTTTAGCTATAAGTTTCTATTCTTCATTAATATTTGTTTTGAACTCTGTTCTTATTTGATTTTTTTCTCTTCTTTTTTCTGTATTTCTAATGATTTTTTCTACTTCTTGGTTATAATTATTCTAATTTTCTTCTATAGCTTTGTGATACTAATATAATCTTTTTGTTTTTTTTTATCTTTTTTTGCTTCTTTGCTTATACTTCTTCAAAATATCTACACTGTCTAGTTGAATCCAGACTATTTCATAATCACTATCTGTTATTATTTCTATTTGTTTTATATTACTTTTTAAAATAAAGCTTCTCATATCTTGTATTGTTTAAATATGATCTATTCTAGTTGATATATTACTATTTGACTATGAGAACTTAATCAGCTCTAGGTTACAAAATCTGAAAACTTCTTTGTAGTTAGTATTTTTTAACTATTTTGTAATTCTTATACTAGTATCTATATATATATTTTTTTTACTACTCATATTTAGACTTTTACTTAATACTGTATTAAAGTCTTCTAAAATTATATATACTATATTTTTTTAATTTTTAATAATTTCTTCTATTAGTATTTTATATACTTTTTTTATTACTTCTTCATTCTTAGAAGGTAAGTATACTATTCAAACTTGAAAGACTACTCTTCTAAAAGAAAATTTGGCTTTAAACAAATATAAGTTAAACTTTTTATATACTCCTATATTTCTTAACCATTTCTGATCAACTAGAAGTCTGATTCTTAACCCTTTGTATTTTCTTTTTTTTGCTTCTGTTCAGAAGCTTAAGTATTAATATTCTTTCATATTTATTTATTTGCCTTTTTGTTCTCTTATATTAGTTTTTATTATTCTAATAATGTTATATCTTTTGGACTTACTATACTCTGCTAGCAGTTTTACCTTTGTATTATTCCTTTTAATTCTATTAATATTATATATATCTATTTTTATATCTTTTTATCTTTTCTTCTGTTACTAGTATTAACTTCTACTCTTTTTTTTACCTCTCTTCTCTCTGTATTTTCTATATATACTTCTCTATTCTGGTTTGTACTTGTTTCTGCTCTGTTCTATCTTTTAAGTTTTCTTTCTTAAAATAGCAAAAGCTTTTATTAATTTAACTTTAGCTATTTTCAGAAATAATTTGAGGCTTCTAGGCTCTAGTCATTTTCAAAGCTATTTAATTTTCTTTTTAAAGCTTGAATATATTATATTATATTATTATATAATTTCTTATTCTCACTTTTTTTATATTATTCTTTCATTTCTTTTTCTGTATAGGATTCAATACATTTTTTTAGCTTCATATATGTTTTGTTTTCTAGTCTACTTTTTTCTTCTGAGATTTTCTTTTTATTTTTATAAAAAAAAGTTGACCTATTAGAAAACAGTTCTTGTTTTTTAAAGCTTTTTGTATTTAGTTTGAGACTATAAAATCTTTGCTTATATTTTTCTTTAGCATAGTATATTTTATTTAATTCTACTTTAAGAATTTTCTAAATAAGTCTAGTAGCATAATATTTAACAGTATACTTTTATACTTAAACTATTTCTCATTAGTTTCTGAAAGATACTAGTACATAGCTTTTGTTGTCTTATTTGAATTTTTGAAGATATATACTATACTTGTATCAGTATATTTTAGTTGTCTAAATAATAGTATTCTGTTTACATTTTGTAGAATGTAATATAACTTTGCTATGAACTATTTTCTGTTTTCTAGTATTTTTTTTTCTGTTTGATCTTAATATTATATATACTAGAAAATTACTTGTAAAAAGAATAACTTAGGCTTTAATTCCTTGTATAAAGCTACTTTTTCTTTAAAAAAAACTTCTGCTCTTGTTTTTCTATATTTTTCTCTTATCATTTTAATATTTTTAACATATCTTAAATATTTAATTATAAAGAAAACTTGTGATCTTGATATATAGTAAGATATGTCTCATATAGTAATAGTTTCTTTCTTGTTTGCTTTACAGAGACTTCAATTTTCAAAAAATATAAATAACATATATATAACTTATGATAATAATCTCTGTTAACTATCTTGTAAGTTACTAATTTTTATCTAATATATAGATGTTAAATATATTATAAATTAATTTAAACATATTATAAATATATTATAAACATATTATTAATAAAATTATAGATATATTATTAATATATTATTAATATATATATAATATATAATAATAAGCTCTATTAACTATCTTGTAAGTTCAGCCAACAACTCTTTCCGCAGATTATTTTGTCCAAATTTAGAACTAAAAAAAAACCAAGATAACTCGGAGAAGCTATTAAAAAACAGTACCTATAGCATTAAGAAAAAAGAAAGAAGACCAAAAAATACACATATTGTATTAAAAGAACAAGAGCAAAAAACAACTAGAAAGGCTATTACAAAATTTGGAACAGAAAAACTTAACAAAAAAATTTTATTTCTTAGAAATTTGGAGGATTTGAAATTACTCTAAATTGCAGATTAGTTATTGTAACACAAACATATGGAAACAGTATAAACAAATAAGTATGATTTAGGAACTAACAAGACATGTCATATATTAGCTAATAGAATGAATTCATACATAACGGAAACTCAAAAAATTATAGGTAATCAGAAAAAATTCTAGGGAATTTTGTCAAAAAGACAAAGTTACTTGAAGAAAACAAATTAAAGAAAGAAGAAACCAGAGTATACAAAACAAGATTAAAATAACATGTAGAACATAGAAAGCTCTAAGCACTTCATTAAGAAAATAACCAAATAGTATAGTAGGAAAATTATTCAAGAAGGTAGTATATCGGTATTAGATTTAGCAAACTATTTTAATAAAATGGTCACAAAAGTAATGAATGTTGACATGATTATTATTACTTTAGCAAGACAGTAGCAGGTTGTACTAGAAAGAGCTGCTTTCACAGAAGGCATAGACAAAATCAAAGAAGTTTTAGGAAGAGAGCAAGAAGTAATAATTGTACAACTAGAAAAAGCAAACGAGACAACACAAGAAATAGAAATGAGAATTGAAGAGGAAATAGTTACAGAAGCAGAAAAAGATAAAGAACTAGAATCATGCAAAAATATAAAACAGAACATACAATATCAAGAAAAGGTAAATAGCAATGAAAGAGGAGCAAAAAGAGTAAAAGTACCAGAAGTTATGGAAGATATCCAATTAGTCGAAAATAGTATAGAAATACATCTACGTAAAGATGAAGTAGAAGATAGATTAGAACAACTAGTAGAGATAGAAAAGGCAAGATATGGCAATACATGGCAATACATTTTTAGACTATAGTTTATAGGCACCTAATCCAGAAGTATGCAAAGACAAAAGAGAGATCAAAGCAAAGGTAGCAGCAGTTAGGATCCTAGGAGATAATACAGAACAATGAGAAAAATCAATAAGATAGTCTCTAAGAAGAAACAAACATATCAAGGCAATTCAAAAAAAATTTGCAAATAGAAACTAATAGTGCATTATTTACTTTGATTGTAAAAAAGGGTATAATGAAGCAAAGTTAAGACTAGAGAAAAAGAAGGATGAGTTTGACCAGATAAACCTAATACTTGAGAAAAAGATCAAAAAAGAAAGTCCAAAGAAAAGAAAAACTGACAAAACAAAGAAAAAGAAAAAGAAGAAAGAGAAATCTAACCAAAGAAGGAACTCGAAGAAATACTAAAGAAGAGGTCTACTCAGTATAACCAAACTGAAAAGAGAAATGTTCAACAAGTAGTGCAAGCAAAAAAAGAATAAGTATTTATAATAGGTAAAGAGAATGAAGAAAGTAAAATAGGTTGTATTATTAGAAAAGAAAAGAAGCTTATAGAAGTAAGATCTATAAAGAATATTAAGAAAACTCATATAAGGAAAGTAGTCAACAAGAAGTATATAAAGAAGAAAAAAACTAAAGAAAAATAGCTAAAAACAAAGAAGAGATTATTACTATATAGGATATACTCTACTACACATCAAGATCACTAGTTTTCTTTGCAATTAAATACTTGGATCATGTTAAAAACATCGAAATGATAAAAGAAAGATATAGAAAAATGAGAGCAGAAGTATCTTTTGAAAAAGGAAGTAGCTTTGTACAAGGGATCGAAGCTTAGGTTATCCCTCTCACAAATGAACTTCTAGTACATATTACTCCAGCGTCAAACAGAAAAGAGATACTTGAAAACAGAAAACAGTTTATAGCAAGGTTATACAATATACCACAAAATATAAATGAGGTATTACTGTTCAGGTAACTAAAACACACTGATGCAAGTGCAGTACATATTTTCAAAAACTTAAATAGAAACAACAAAGGTTATATACTAGTATCTTTTAGAAATCAATGAGAAATGGTTCAAGCACAAAAGTATTCTGTTAAATATTATGATTCTAGGCTCTTCTGAGAGATGCCTAAAGCAGAATCAATAGAAGAATATTATAATGAAGAAAGATATAAGCAAAAACCTTATGACCTCGTATTAAGTACAAGAAGTTCTAAAAGATATGAATTATTTTCTAACAAGCTAACTCTATCTCAAAAATTAGAAGAAATCACTAGAGAAGGCAAAAAAACTAGAAAACAAAGCATACAGAAACTCAGAAAAGCGAGTTGAGCACTATACAGATGATAGAAAAATAGAATTACATAAAGAAAATGAATATAAAGAATCTATCAATGACATAGCTCAACGTATCCAGGCTTTGAAAAGAAAACTAAGTAGCTTTAGAGATAACTAGAGCCTCGAAGCTCCAAACTGCTTCTGAAAGTTGCTAAAGTTAAACTAATGAAAGCTCTAGTCAATCAAAAAAGAAAACTTAAAAGACAACCTAGAGCAAAAATATCTTCAAACCAAAATAAAGAAAAACACAAAAGAAGCATAGAGAGAGGTGAAGAAGAAAGAATAACTGGTGATAATAATAGAGACTGAAAGGAAAAAACAAGAAAATATAAAGATAGGTATATATAATATTAATAGAACTAAAGAAATACTCTCTACAAATCCATATTGTCTAATTACTAATAGTCTTAAAAACAACAAAATTCTTTTTATCGAACAAATTACCATAGCTGATAACAACTATTTTCTGCCATGGAATAATATCTACCTTCAAACAAACAAACCAATTAGAGGATACATACCTAATTGGTTCAAACAAATTCTACAACTTATTCAAGCTAATACAATTCCTTTTACTTGGCCACAAATAAACTTACCTCAAATCAATTCTTTTATTAA